>CAUOFW020006615.1:0-23450 GCA_963454935.2 Ilex paraguariensis | reverse complement strand
AAGGTGATCTTCTCCTCTCTCTCTCTCTCTCTAGTGCTTGAAACGTTTAGAACATTTGTCTTACATAGATACTATTTTATATCCATAAACATCTAGCCATTATTCTTTTTGGCATATGGCACCCAACCTGACATCTGCTTGAAGTTTATCACACCAAAGGTATGGGATTTACTACCAAGCTACATTAATCGCAGAGTGAAATGCCTTGCTTTTTTTTTTTTTCAAACGGGCAGCACAGTTTGGATTTTGGGGTGGGTATGGGCCGTATGGCTGCCGGAGCTTGGGAATACCAGAGCAGGAAGGGGTTGGGGGCTGCCGGAGCTGGGTATAGGGATTGAGAGCTACCGGATCTGAGAAATGGGGGTCGGGAAAATTGGTGGCTTTTTTTATAATTAACATAACATGGGGGGGTTTGATAATTCTGTTAGTTCGGATGGAATTCTTGACGGTTGCATGGGGTTATGTGACTATTTTTAAAAAGATAGAGGTAATGTTCAAAGGAGACTAACTAAAATGAAGTTTGCTCAAAGCTATTTGGAGGACTCAAACACTATAGCAGTGTGGTAACAAACAGCTCTCTGGTGCAAAACCAAATAAATGAGTTAAATATTGGCACCAAACAAACTTACAACGCACCATGCTAGAACTACCCTTAAGAACGATATGGACAATAACTGATAAACCCGCTGCATATCCTCGATACGAGCCCCCAATGAACCAACACGTACACAAAAGCAAGAATTCATACTAATTTGATATCACAAACATTTACCGTGAGTGAGAAATACACAATAACGCATCTCGGATTGGTCTGAAGATGGGTGTTTCTTACGACATGTAATAATAAACTCCAAATGTAAGAACTTGATCAACAAAAATGACAAAAGAAGGCCAAATGCCTGAGATAATAACCTCCAATTATCCCTAACTCTTCTTTTCTATACAAATAATCAAATGCCTGGGCATTACCTTAGGATTGAAACCCAAGATGAGTGTTTTCACTGCACTTTCCATATCCTCTTCAGTCTTCTTCGACTCTGTCTGTGTGAACAAATTCACAGAGTAACCGAGGTTTGTCCTTATCGTGGTCGAAAGCTGACACATGGAAATTAAGGACGAAATTATCCCCGTCAGTTTTGTGTTTTTAAAAAAATAAAAACATATTTAGTTGCCGATTCAGAAAACACATTTCATAATCATTTCAATTATAAAGATAAATGTGTTATTTTTGTGTAAAATAGATCGTCCGACGCGATTACTCATGTAAAATTAAGCACTACTTAAAGGGGTGAATAGGTTTTAATTTTAATTGAACAATACTAAATTATAACTTATATTACCTCAATTACCTCTTTCTCAAAAATAATTTAGCAATTAACAATTTGATAACCCCTTTTTCAAGAACAACCTACAAAGCTCATGATGATTAGTGTAATGAATATGTCAAATGCAATATCCTTATGCGGAATGGATTATCCTTTAGGTTTACTTACATAGGATTAAGCACTATCTAGGGGGAGTGAATAGGTTAATTTTAATCCCGATTGAACAAACACAAAATACTAGCCTATAATATTTTAATTACTCTTTCTTAAAATAATTTATCAATTAAAAATTTGAGAACTCCTTTTTCAAAAACAACCCACAAAGTCCATGATGAATAGTGTAATAAATATTTTAATTTTATCAATTAATACTCAATCATTCACGACGATTTCAACTGAAGTGTATCAAATAAAGCAATAAAGAATATAAGAGATTTATTGACGCGGAAACCTTCATTGGGAAAAATCGCGAGAATCCACTCGAGGTTCACCAAAGTCTAATTCATTTTCCCACAATCAATTTACAAGTACTCGAGTCTCATACCTCAATCAATATCATAGTTCGACACGCATATTCTTCAATAAATCACTTCACCGGATAACCCATTGATGTCGTGGAAAGCTTTATTTGAACTCTCCGTCGTACGATTTGTTTAGGCCTCAGGTACTCTTAGGATGTACCTAAGAATCTCAGTATGCATACTCTTCAAGTGGGTTTGGTAGAACCTATCAAGTTCTTCTCTCCCTAATGTGTGATGTTGGCTAGGACTCATAAGATGGGTTTTAGCCTTATGGATTTAGGGATCTAAAGTTGCTCACAAGTTCTCAAGGGTTTTTGATATGCAGAAAATACTCTCAAGAGGCTTCATTAAGGTTTGCCCTAGCATGCGAAAGACACCCTTTATTTATAAGCTTAGAATATTGGTTGTCTTGGGACCAAGAAAACACAAATTCAAACTAAGAAAGTAATGAAAGGGCGATAACTAATGTAATGAAAAAAGAATTCAAACTAAGATGGTAAAGTATGGATCACTCAAGTGACCCCTTACACTACTCGAGCGGGTTGTGTAGATTCTCAGTCCAGCCTATTAAAAGACGCAATTTTTGCTCATCCTAACACATTTCACTCACTTCACGCATGAGTTCACCCCATTTCCTCCATGCCCAATGCTATTACATGCATCAAAACTTATTTTTATAAGGTTTTTAGGTGTGATCCAACTTTAGATTTTATGATTTTCACTTGCATTTACACTTTTTTACTGAATAATTTAGGAAAATGTCACCACGAGTGTTATTTAAGGCGTTAAGCGAACCGAAGCGACCAAGGCTCTTAATGCCTAGGCGAGAAGCGAAGTGAAACGATTTATCAAAGCGAAGCGAGCAGTTAAAAAAATAAATAAATATTTTAGTGTAATTACTTATACACATCAAAGTTTTAATTTTATATATACTAAATATTTAAATGCAAGTAAAATCATAAACATTTAAATTAAAACAAACACTAATAATATTACAAATCTTAATAACAGTCATAACTTAAACATTTAAATTCATACAAACACTAATAATATCTCAAATCCTAATATTTAAAAACATAAGACACATAATTCAAGCAACTAAAGAAAATATCTCAAGGACTTAGAAATCAATCCTCATCACTAAAGAAACCATCTTCTTCATTATCCTTAGATTCATATCCCTCAATATCCTCCTCCTCTGCCTCATCTGAAATTATGTCTTCCTCATCTATGAGTCCAGTCGTCGATCTTGTAAACCTTGGTGTTACCTTAGTAGATGGTATTGATCTAGTCCGTTGGCTACTTTCCGTAACTCCAGAAGCTCGAGCAACTTCGCCCCAAGTCAAAGTATCATCACCAAACACAAGTTCATTATCTTCATCTGTGTTTGCATCCATTCTCCCAATCAACCACTCATTGCTATCATCAATATCCTTCAAAGATATTGGATCAATTGTGTCACGAGAATCATATCGGCGTCTCAAAGCTCTATTATACTTAACAAACACCAAATCATTGAGACGGGATTGAGCTAGTCTATTTCTTTTTTTGGTGTGTATCTGCAATAATTTATTAACAATACATTAAAATTTATAATAAGATTAAAAAAAATGTAATTGAAGAGGTTTGAGGATGATACTTACATGCTCAAACACACTCCAATTTCGCTCACAACCGGATGCACTACAAGTAAGGCTTAAAACTTTTTTTGCAAAGGTTTGCAAATTTGGAGTTGCAGACTCATATGCACTCCACCAATCAGCTGTGAATAATGAATAACAATTAATTAACTAACATATTTAAGCAATGATAATGAAATAAGCTTGTGGGATAACATAGATTACCTGGTGCCCTAGTTGTTCTTTGTCTAACCGCCATGGGCAACTTAAAGAGGTTTTTCACTTTTCATGTAAATACTCAACTCTTGACCAATTTTATCTTGTATCACAGGATTTGAGACCAACTTTTCCAAACATTTATTTATATAGGCCATTCATGACTTCTTGATCTTTCTCAACCTCTAGATTGGAATAGAAAAACTCTGGGTTCAAAAAATACCCAGCTGCATGCAAAGGCCGATGCAATTGAACTTTCCACCTTCGGTCAATGATTTCAAAGATGTGTTTGTACTTCTCTTCATTACCATTAAAAGAATTAGCAATCGCTTTTTTAGCCCGGTCCATAGCTTCATAAATGTACCCCATGGGAGGCTTTTTCTCACCATCAACCAATCAAAGCACACGAACAAGAGGACCAGTAAACTTAAGAGAGTAGACAACATTACTCCAAAATGAAGGCATTAAAATGATTTGTGTTGTCCTTTTGCCTTGTTGTTCTTTTGTCCATTTGCTTGTAGTCCATTCCTCTGAAGTGAACATTTTTCTCAAGTTACCTTTTTGTTGATTGATCCTTGTTAGCGTAAGAAAAGCCGTAGCAAATCTAGTTTTTGCGGGCTTAATCAACTCCCTTGACTGGGTAAATCGTCTCATCATATTCAACAAAGTTGGACGGTTATAAATATAACCGTATAATGTTATTCCTCTTTCAAATGTTCTCTTAAAGTTTAGCAACTTGAAGATATCTTCCAATACCAAGTCCAAGCAATGGGCAGCACATGGCGTCCAATATAGATTGGGTCGTTTTGCCTCCAAAAACTTACTTATTAAATAAAGATTTTTTTATCAACTAGTGTGCATAAAAAAATTCAATATAACAAGTAGTTATCTTTTTTTTTTTCCAAGAAGCTCATACCTGCTAAAACATTTGCTGCCGCACTGTCAGTGACAATTTGAATCACATTAGCTTCACCAATACGCTCTACAAAATTATCAAGCAATTCAAATATTTTTTGCCCATCCTTTGAGTATGCAGAAGCATCAACAGATTCAAAGAACATGGTCCCTTTTGGACAATTCACTAAGAAATTAATCAAGGTTCTCCCTCTCTTGTCAGTCCATCTATCGGCCATTATGGAACATCCATATTTTGCCCAATCCTCTTGGTGATCTTTCATCAATGACTTTATATGTCATATTTCTTTGTTGAGCAATGGGACCCGAACCTCATGGTAAGAAGGGGGTTTCAAACCAGGACCATATTGTCCAAAAGCTTCAACAATTGCTGCAAAACTTTCATAGTTCACAACATTAAAGGGAATTCCCGTGTCATACATCCATCGGGCAAATGTTGTGATGGTTTTTTCTCTCATTTCCTTTCTAAAAGGATCGCTGGCATCAATATTCGTTTGTCTCCCTTGGTCTTTCGATTTTGCACCACAACATTCGGATTAGGGGTGAAGTATACATCCATAGGCCCTTTTTGTCTTGGCTTTTTTGGTCTCGATGTGGCTTGTGTAGAACCTTGACTAGAACTAGTCATGGATCTTTACGGTTCGCAACAATCTCTACAATATCATCTTCATCCTCCTCCAAGTCATTAGGCATCTCATCAAAGTCGGGAACTATGTTCATTAGATTCTTCTCTTCCTTTTTTTTAGCCATGTATTCTCTAATCTCCTCCCTAACATGAGCAGAGCATTTTGGACAAGTAATAACACTCGTAGAGTTCCCCGCTAGGTGTTGCTTGACCCGATAGACACCTCCATTTGACTTTTTTTCACAAAAAATATATTTGAACTTGTTTGTGTTTTGAGGATTTACCAAGTGTGCATATTTCCATGTCGGATCTTTTTTGTTCCCTTCGGACGATGATGTCATTTATGAATAACACTATCACACTACAATCAAAGGAACAAAACACATTCACATGTACTGAATCACATTTCATATCAGTTGTAAAAAATTTTATCTTGACAGGACAAGACAACAAAAGAAGCAAAATCAGGACAACAATAGAATGCAACAACAACAAAAAAAATAGACGATTGAGGAAAAAAAAATAGAAGCAGCACAGGAGCAATTTCATATTGACTGGACAGAAGCAGAATCAGGACAACATCACAAAAAAAAACACAGAAGCAAAATGAGCAAAAAAAAAAAAATCAGAAGCATTACTATGTAAACAATATCATATTTCACATGTAAACAATTCAACTTGTACTGAATGCATTAAGTCTTGCATTTTCATTTGTTTGTATAATTCTTATGCAGTCTCCGACCATATTATTACCAAATGAAACTAAGCTAACACATGATTATTCACCAAAGGCATGCCCCACCCCATTTTTTTTTTCAAAATAAGTTATTTTTAAATTTATTTCTCAAATTCAATCACTTTTCAAAAGACATTATTTTAAATAACGCCTTCATGAATTAAAAGATTATTTGAAATAATGTTTTTAAAGACATGATTTGGCATGATGCCTTTAACGCACTACACATCAAATTTAGTTCAATATTTATATTTAGTGCGTGAAAAGCATTATATTTAAACGTCTTTTAAAAATGACTAAATTTAAGAAATAAGTTTGAAAGTGATTGATTTTAAAAAAAAAAAATTTGAAGTGCATGGGTTTGGTGAATTCCTCCTTGTTCACATAAAGCATATATGATACCAAAATCAATGGCTCCACGAATTCAATAATCCTCTGCCCAATTTTTCTTGTATTTTCTATAGAATACCTACGAAGCATTATAGTGAGTTCACTAATCCAATGATGTAAAGGGACTAATGAGAAAACAAAATAGTAAAAAATTGATAAGTAAAGCCTTATTAATGCTATCAAATTATGTAAAGTAAAGGCACACCATTATACCAACAAATTATATTAGAAATTTAGATTCAAATAACATTGTTCTATTATTCTAAACACGGGCCTAATCACCTATAATGATCATATCATGTGAGAGTGAGATGCCATCAAAGCTTAATTAAATTGTATTTCGGACTGGAGTTTCATTCATAATTTTTTTTTTGTCTAGGCTTACGTATGGTTTTAACTCCTTACATTTTTATGGGATCTTCATATGGACTGGAATTTGGATAGCAACATAAGGAAAAAGCAAAAAAAAAAAAAAAACAGAAGCATAATGACAAAAAAAAAAAGGAAGCACAATCGGAGCAGAATAGGGTAGAATCAGAGCAGGATAGGGTAGAATCAGATCAAGAAAAAAAAAAGAGAATAAGCAGAATCGGTGAAGGAGCAGAAGACAGAAGAAAAAAAAATATAAGAGAGAAGAAGAAGAGACTAATTTCCACAGTCCAGACCAGCCCTCCAAACTCAACGATATCTCTGTCCAGCAGCAACGATGGTGTAGAAGCAGCGAAAAACTCGAAGCTTTGGAGTGTATCAGTGGAGAACAACACCGATCGTGTAGCAGTGGAGAGCAGCACTGATCAATCGTGTAGCAGTGGAGAGGTAGCACCGATCGAAGCTATCTGAGAAAAAATGAGACAAAATTAGGTTAGGAGTTTTATTTATAGGATAAGGGAATAATTCGGTACATCAACATCTTAAAATTTTTTTTGCAATCGCCCAATCCAACGGTCTAAATTAAAAATAAAATATTTCGACTCTTATAACAAAAGCGAACGCTTTTTCGCTTCTTCGTTTTTTCGCTTTTTCTCGCCTCGCTCACGTTCGCTTCGCCTGGAGTCCTCCGGGTGAGTGCCTAGGCGCGCTTTTCATAACACTGACCACGAGCATAAAAGAGAGCTTGGGCTCGAGGATTTGATGAGAGAAACCGCTTCTAGAGTCCCTATTATCGTGATCTATACAAGAGAGAGTTTGTTTCTTGTACTGTAATGGTGGAACATGACGTAAATTTCGACGAGGTACACAATTCTTTTATCCTTGTGAATTTTGAGTCAAAAGGGTGGATTGGACTATTTTGTGGCCTTGTGCCAGCGAATGTTACCGTGGTTACAGAATTTATGCACACATTAGGAACACTACAATCAATAGTGAGTATTTCGCGACATACATCCAAGGTGTGTTGATTTAGTTCTCTGTAGACTTGATTGCCACCACCCTACAACTACCCTTGGTCGCCAATGATGCCTATCATCACAGGCTAGATAGTGTAGTGCCCAGGCTCAGTCATGTTGCATCTAAGTTATATGGATCCCCATATCCTGATGGTTGGGACTAACAAAGATGGTTTCACAAGGACGTTTATCTTTTGGTTGCTTGATCACTCAAATTTATGTGAATAAGGGCGTAATTGCTTTGGAGACTAATCAAAAAAGGAAACCAAAAAGACCTATTGGGAAGGAGTCATTGAGGCAGCGTGAAACAAATGCGACTTATGTATTTAACCCCATGGAGGTCGAAATAGAAGAAGAAGAGATGGAGGGTGACCCAGGGCCTGAGATGTATGCTCCTACTTCTAAGCCGGGACCACCAACTAGTGACCCCATCAAGGCATGCACATGCCAATTTCATGTGCCACATCACACTAGGTTGCACCCACTACTTCTCATGCTCAGTGGACTATTATTATGGATGCATTAGGTAATGTTCAATCTAACTTAGGTCATGTTTAGACTAGCGTAGACCTACAACATAGTCTGATAGCGTTATAACTATATTCTCTTGATGATAGACATGTTAGTCTTGAGAGAGGGCAGAGAAAGATGAGACGAGAGGTTAAACGACTCAATCAAATGTTGTAGACCACTAGATTCATAAATGATGATGAGCCTGAGGGAGCCCCAAGTGTTGATGGTGTTGGTGGTAATGATACAACTAGTTGAGTTATTTATTTATACATTAATAGGCTTGTACTTAAGTACTCTATTATTTTTTCTTATTGACTTTGTTCTTGTTTATTTTCCTTTGTTATGACGTACTCTTAGTCATTTGTTATTAGATGTTTATCTATTTAGACTTTAACTTAAGTGTCATGTTTAACCTTTTCTTTGTTCTATATGTATATTCTTCAAAATTGAATTGTATTGATATCCTCTTGTTATACCATAATTCTATATTTTGAATGCTATTATTTGTCATTAGTTTGCCACTTTGTGGCACAAAAGGAAAGCATAATTTGGAGTAACATGATTCTATATCATAATACACAAACTTGACATGAAGTTGCTTATATTTCCTTATTTATTATTTACTTGTTTTTTTACTTATGAACACCAACTAATAAGGAGAACTTGTTGTGCTTCATCGTTGTTGTATTCATAGATTCTCAAGATGAGTATTTCCTACACGTGTGGAGGATGAATTTACAATATCACTTAATCTAAGCATAAAAATCGCTAAATGTTTCATCTTTTTGTATCTTCAAAATCTCAAACTGAGAGGTGTAACTTTAGAGACGAGACATCTTCATTAAGGGCTTGTTTGTTTTGTGGGTTTGCGAGGGATTGGTGCCCATGGTTTGGGAAAAATAGTCCAAAGGCCCCCCAAATCCTATGTTTGGATTAAAAATTCAATCTTGGGTTCCCAAAACCCGGCTCATAGCTAGCTCGAATATTAAAATTTTTATCATGGGTTTCGTCAAACCTAAGGGGTGGGTTTGGGAAGATGGGTTAAGAATGCAAAAGATAATTGTACCCCTTAACATGAGTATGAATTGGATTGATTAAGGGGTAAAATAGTCATTTATAGGACAAACAGTTGTTAATAATTATGATATATATAGGGCTTGTTTGAATGGATTTTTGGGGAGGGTTTGGATTGGTTTTCTCAAACTCATCCAAACCTAAAACCCCTCTTTACAAAGATGAGATTCAACATTGAATTCAGTCCATACCCATGTTTGGTATATAACACATACACATGGTAGGTCCCACATATATATCATATTTATTAACAACTACTTATCACATAAATGACTATTTTGCCCATTGATCAATCCAATTCATACTCATGTTAAGGGTACAATTGTCTTTTGTATCCTTAACCCCTTAACTTATCTTTCCAAACCCACCCCCTCCTTAGGTTTGACGAAACTCATGATCATAAGTTTAATATCTGGGCCGAGTTTGGAAATCTAGGATTGAATTTTTAATCAAAACATGTGGTTTGAGGGTCTTTTGGACTATTTTTTCCAAACCCATCTTGTCAATCCTTCCCATACCCCCTTACCAAACAGACTCTAAGGGTATCCCTTTGTGGGAAACCTCTAAGATGTTCAATGCCTCTTTGGAAGTCTCACAAGTGGAGATCATCTAGAACTCATTTGGTGTGACAACATTGAATGTCGCATTTAAGCCTTTTGAGTTCCCTCCTACAAACTCGTATTCAATCTTGAAACAAGTTTTTAGGAGTCTTGGTCCAGTAATGGAGTCAGTACTCTTGATAGTAGTGACGACAGGATGACTCTAACCATCTAACACTGACAACCACACGCGTTCGTTTATTAACTTTAGAATAACCCTCATTCAAGCCTTTCAATAAACATAATTCAACCTATCAAACAACAGTGGCATCTAAACCAAACCTTCTTCTTTTATGAATAAACCAAGGGTTATTGGGTGTGTAGATCATTACCTTTGTCTTAAGCATTGAAGGTGCATTGAAGATGTCTTGATTTGGCTTTGTAGCTGTAGCTTCGTCATTCATTGTTGTTTTTGGAACTTGATCTTTAAAGTATCTTGACTATGCAGTTAGGTTGAGATTTACATTAAGAATTTACAAAATTAACTAATTACAATCAATTTTTTAACATAAATAATTTATGGATTTTTATGGTTGACGGAGTTAGACATGAGATTTCGATTATGTGTGAGGTTTTTGGGATGTATCATTTTGATTGATGAATTATTGTTTTGAGATTTCTAGTTAGATTATGATGAATGTTTGTTTTGATTTAGTGTATGTATTATTTAATAGGCTTTCATATGTTGCTCGTTCTAAATGGTTGCAAGCTCAATTTTTTGAATTAAAGAATTTTTCTTTAAATGTCTTATTATGAAATTGGAACGTGACAACAACTCATGCCTTCACTCACTTTATTCTTATTTCTTACCTTAAAATTTTAAAATTTTACAATATGCCCTCAATCAAATAAAATAATAATGATATAGTCCAAAACTAAATGTTCATTGCCTTTTTTGATAAATTTATTTATTATTTTTGTCATATTATTCTATTTTTACAATATAATTATTTATATATTACTCAATTTAAGTTTTTTTAATAAAAATTCCATACTCAATTTTCTTAAAATGTAGCAAATTGCTTTGATTGAGAATGAAAAACTTTTGCGCTATAAAAGTAATTTGTCGAAATTATTTTGCATATTCCTACAACTCCCCGTTCCCCACTCCAGCCCACCCCATACCCGCTGCAACTCCCCCACCCCTAACCAAAAGCAATAAATTCCACTCCCCCAATGCAAGAAAGCTCTCACATTTCACCATGGAGGTCTCCTTAAGGTACTGTACTTATATAAGCGTGCAAGTGCAGTCATTATATTGATGCAAGTGAGTTTGCTTTCTATATGATGTTGCCTAGGTTGAATTTCATTCGTGCTAGGTTGTTATTTTAAAACCCACGCTGATTTGACTGTTTAACCACACAACTCTTCTCATTAAAACCTACCTTTCTCCTTTGCAAAAGCCAAAACCAACCTGTTTAACCACACAACTCTTCTCATTAAAGCCTACCTTTCTCCTTTGCAAAAGCCAAAACCAACCAGTCTATCTCTAGGTACTTAGTAACTAACAATATAAATTTTGAAAAGTACTCATCATTTCCTACATTTGGATGCTGAAGTTTGGCTTGACGTAGCTAGGGGCAAAGTCAAAGTATTTTTATAGTGGGGGCAAACTAAACAAGGGTAGCCCAATACAAATTGGGGCTAAAGTAAGAATTTTACATGAGATTTCATTTAATATTTTAGGAAGATAATCATTTTTTTAATAAGTATTAGACATTTTATAGAAAGTTACTGTATTATTTGTTTTTAGGAGTTTTGAGATCCAGCGAGATCAAACAAATAATTGAGTGTAATTGTAAAATTAGGATGTTACACATTAATAAATTGAACGAAAACTTAAAGTGATAATAAAAAAGTTAGAGATAATGACAAAAAATCAAAGCAAGACAACGAGAGTGGGAGGGAGTGAAAGAGTTGAAGAGAGGCTGTGAGAGTCAATGAAAAAATAGTGAAAAGAAATGAAAAAGATTGCAACTTTTAAACATAAAAGTCGTTATTTTCATATTTTTTTTTAGAAGAATTTGTTATATTTTAGGACTTTCTACAAGGTTTGCGTAGACTTGTGAAATTGTTATATTTTATAACTTTTTATAAAACTTTAGATAAACTTGTGAAATATATTGGGCTTTTAACCTTGTCCATTCAAAAGGGCCTCATAATATGAAATTGAACTAAAGACTGAAAATTAAATTGGAGCCATAAATATTTGGGGCTTTAAGTGACTATTTTAATAGTTAGACCCCAAGGTCAGTTCTGCTGTGACCTTCCATCCCAAAGGATCGAAGTATTTGCGCATCTCGCAACAATTATAGTCTCTATTCGTCTCTCACTGTCGAGTCTTTGTCCATGAAACTGATTAAGTAAGACAAATTGATTACTGGATGATACGTAATAATTAAATGTAATATATGTGTTATTCTATATTTTATGCATTTTTTAAATTGTCAAATTATGTGTAAACCGTTATAAGGTACTGTCATAATAAATATGTTCAATGTTACAATATGGTGTCACATAATTTTTTTTTAGTAATTTAAGCATCTAAAATATATTGAACATTACATATGCTATCTCCGTATAACTGTTCAATAGTATAATTCATAAAAATTGTAAATATATGTAGATTATCTTAACTAAATACACATTTTTTAGAAAGCAAATCTGCACATTTGTTTATCTTTCTTATCTCTTGCTTGACTCGCATTTTTGGGGATATAATCTATTATTTCATTATTGTTTTTATGTTCTTTTTATTTGTTTTGTATGTTATTCATAAAAATTGTGGTATTACATGATCGACTATCAATATACATTTGTAATTCCTTATTATTGAATTATTTTACTATTTTTTTATGATCTTTAATTTATTTATGTATGCAACGTTCACCTACTATTTTATTGTGCTTTATTCTTTTTGATAATAACTTTATTGAAATTTTTTTTGATATTAATTACTTTTTATTGTGGATCCTTTATGAAAATAAACAATTTAATTAGTTGGTGTTTTTATATTTAAATGGGAACAAAATCAAGTTTGAGAAAAAAAAATGCATTTAATTTATTTTTATTTATAGAAGAGATATACTTATTATATTTTTTTTATCCAAGTCTTAACCCTTTTTCTCTGTCATTTAAATAAATATATGTGTGAAGTGGACTATACTTGTCGAGTTAAATTTTAATTTTTTTTTGTTAATTTAATCTTTCAAGTAAAAGTGTTCAAATTTTTCCATACTCGTTCAATTTCGACCCTACACTTCCGCAAAAATCAGCCGGCTAATGAAATGATTTTTGGTTTTTCAGGTAGGAACGTAAAATAACTACAAAATTTTTATATTGCTATTCACCTGACTCGACCTACCTGTATAATTTTTTTAAAAAATATGTACACGTTAATTTGTGCACAAAAATCCTAAAATTCCTAGCGCATCCTCCTCCTCCGAGTCTCAGAGACTCTCCCCTCTTTTTTCTTCTCCTTCTTCTCAGTCGATTGATCCCTAGCGCCTCCTCCTCTTCGAGTCTCAGAGACTCTCGCCTCTCTCGCCGCCTTCTCTTCGAAGCCACAAGCCACAAGCCACAAGCCACACGCCACACGCCACACGCATCCCAGGTTCTCTCTCTCTCTTTCTGTATGACAGTTTATGTGTGAGTCTTAATTCCTCTTGTTTTTCTGAAATTGAAATCATATGATGAGAGTTGCAGGAGTTTTTTTGTTAAGCTAAATTATTAATCATTGATCTATATCTCATTATTGAACTCTAAAATTTGGGGCCTGGGCTTAAAGTCCATGCTTTTTTGAATATACCGTTGAGCTGGCCATGGTACTAAAGTTCGTTAATAAATTAGATTCAAAGATTTAATATTATTTCCACAATAAGATTAATTCTTTATAATTTTTTATGGATATAGTTTCATTAAAACAATGTCAATTGGATGTGCAATCAATACACATATGTTATATAAAAAAAAAGCTAACAAAAAAGGCATACACAATTTTTCCTATGCATCTATAACTACTGTACAATTATTCGCACTCACTCAGGTTTTGAGAGAATTTACAATATCTTTAATAGACTAAGGTGTGTTGTTATTTTTTCATTAGTTAGGCTTCGTGTTGCTCTACTTGGGGTGTGTATCCATTTGAATATATCATTAATTATATTGTAATATCATTCCTGTAGGAATACTTACCAAAAAAATACTATAAAGTTATCCACAAGACTTATTATAAAACTTTTGCCCCAAAATAAAAGGTGTTTCACTCAATACTTTATCGATGAGCTAAATAGATTTTAATGTAATATCCCGTCCGTGTAAATAAAAGATTAAATAATATCAGGATGCAATTTTATTAGAGGCGTGTAATACACCTTGAAACATTTTTGGGAAGAAAATATCATTATAAATAAAATATAAGTATTCCACTCGGAATATTATAAGGCTTGGACTTTGCCAAGCTATTTGTGGTTCGTGTGGAATATTCAAGAGTTGCAAACATAATGTTAAGAAAACAAAATAAAGGAAATGGTGGCAGCCATTCAAGTTGTCTTCATGTGACTATACAAGTTGGGTGGCTCATGTGTCAAACAAGGAAAATGGGTTAAATGAGTCATGGTTTGGCAGAGCTAGTGGAAGGAAGGGATAAAGAGGAAAAGGGGAGGTCTTCCATGGGGACCATGGGCTTGGGGGAGAGACAAGAGATTTGCGGAGGTATCCCTGTGAGTCAAAAAGAGGAAAAATAAAATGAAAGAGATATGTTTTCAAGAAAAACATGGTTGGAATGAAGGGTGATGTATTACAAAGAAAGAGTAAAATAAATGTTCCTTTTTCTAAGTGAAATTGGGTAGGGGTCAAGGATCAAAATTTCGTTTCGAAGTACCGTTTCGGTCAACTCAAAAATAGAAACGTTTCGGAAACATTTCGGAAACGCAATGGAAACGCAGAAAAAATATGGAAACGCATAGAAACACAAATGCAATCCATTAATTTATAAAGATATGCTAAATAATTTATTAATTCAACATATTTATTAGGTTAACATCAATTTATACAAGAATAAATTTAAATTTGAGGGAAAAAAAGGCTTGACTTGAGGCGAAAGTCACTTAAATTAGTTTCAAACACTTAATTTTTATGAAATAAACACATTTTTACATAATATTAAGGTCTTATAATACACATGAAATGCTAATGAGTACATACTTACATGGTTACATCCATTCCCCTGTGGAGTGTCGAGCAGGCTCATACATCGGTGTAGGCTCTGGGTAGCTACTTAGAGAAACTCCATATGTGACATAAATGTGATGACAATAGTTACTCCAAATCATATTATTACGGTAATATAATCCAATTAATAATACTATTTTATTATAATACTAATAATGAAGGGTATCAAATTAAATTAATGATACTTATGTATACTTAAAAATTAAATGTAATTGCAGTGGGTATTAAATGTAATTACAGTAGGTATTAAATATAATTACATTAGGGTATTAAATGTAATTGTTAATACTTATAACAAAAAAAAAAGCAAAAAACTTGCACAGCAGTGAGGTATTAAATATAATTACAGTATGTATTAAATATAATTATAATGGGTATTAAATATAATTATAGTAGGGTATTAAGTGTAATTATTTATTCTTATAACAAAAAAATTATGAAAGACAAAAGAGCAGTGGGAATTAAATGTAATTATAGTGGGATATTAAATATAATTATAGTGAGTATTAAATGTAATTACAGTGGGTATTAAATATAATTATAATGGGGTATTAAATGTAATTATTCATAATGAACCGAATATATCACTGTTTTGTCGAAACGGTTCGAAACAATGCCGTTTCGACCGAAACGGTCCGAAACAGTACCGTTTCGACCGAAACACTGGAATTTTGTGATTCAACTACTGTTTCGTTTCGGAGTGTTGAAATTCCGAAACGTTTCGGACGTTTCGGACGTGTCGACACGACATTTTGATCCTTGGTAGGGGTGTTACATTTAAAAAAAAACCCGAACCTAGATATTTTAAACAATTTAACTATCACAAGCAAGTTATTTAAGTTGAATTAATCAAAAAAATTGACCCAAAATGTGATCCATAATGAATAAATTTCAAATATAAGAAGTTCAAGTCTAATTGATTAATTGAGGATTGGCTATAACTTATTTTCTAAAATGTAGAACTATCCCTAAATTTCTTCCAAACTTTTAATGGGGGCAAGTATTAAAAAAATTCAAAGTTTTCATAATTTCGAGGGTACCTAAAAAGTTCTCAAAATTGCAATGGGAGAACATCGTGGGCCTTGCAACCTCATGAATTGGGGCTACTCGATTCGCGTTGTGCAATTGTGTTGGACAAAATTTGATCTTCTTGAGTTGAATTGTAGAGTTTGTAATTGTGTTGAGTTTGCTTTTAGGTATTAGAATAGGATTGTGGTAGTTTGTGTGATTGTTTTTGGATTGTGGCAAAATGGTGGTGGTTGTAGTAGGTGGAAAGCTTCTTATGGGTTCGTTGGGTTTCTGGGTGTCCATTTGGGGGAGGAGAGTAGCAAGGTGTTGCCGGTGGGCAAGAGTGGTGCTAGTTGGAAGAAGTTTCCTGATTGTAGCCTTGGAGGGCATTTTAATATTTTCTCATATTCTGTAATTGAGACAAGGTGATTCTTTATCCTCTTTTCTCTTTACTTTAGGTGCTGACTATTTGAGTAGGTTAATCAGAAGAGTAGAGAAATATGATATTGTGGAAGGCTTTGTTATTGGAAGGGATAGAATCCCTCTTAACACATTTGCAATTTGCTGATGATATTATTTTTTTTTAAGGGAAAATGAGGAAAAATTTCCTAACTTGAAAAAGATAATGGAGGTGTTTGGAAGGGTATCATGTTTAAGGGTTAACAAGGAGAAAAGTGTGATTGTAGGTGTAAATTCCTGTCATGACAAAATTTCTAGACTAGTTGGGATGTTGGGTTAGATAGAGTTGTATACTTAAAACTTATTTTTTGTAGTGAAACTTATTTTCTTAATTAATAGACGTTTGTTTTTTTCATTTTATTGAGAATCTATTTAGGTAGAATGTTTGCATTATATTTGATATATGGTATGCATGTGTGTCGTATATTTTACATTGTAGATAATTTAGTGTGTAAAGTTCGACTTATGTACAAAACACCAGATTATCAGATTCTTGTATAATATGAATATAAGTTCATAATCTTAGATGGAATTGGACATGCCATCAGTATGATTGTAGTGTAATATTTTAGCATAGTCTGTCTTGACAATAGGAGACTGTTTGATATCCCGAATTATTGCACTAGTACACTTTGTGTGTTGAACAGACCCATGTTGAAGTTATTATCTTTTACTAATCTAATAAGATAATAAATACCTAATGATTATTATAATTACTTATGCTTTTAATTCTGAGATATTTAATCGCCACGTGTATATAATGATCGTCACTTTAATTTATCAAAGAGTAAGATTCATATGAAGTCAACAAGCTTGGTGAATTAGGAGATGATATTATTTGTATGGTTGAGATTAATTATTAAAAGAAATCACGTCTTGGTATTTAAATGGGTTGATGATGTTCTTTTGAGGAAACTTATAATTTTTGTCCATGTCAAACTCCTCATGTAGATTTAATTATCTGACATGACAATAAGTTGAGTGACAAGGTTACAAGGAATAAAAGAAGTCAATTAAATATAATTATCAGTAGTTTATTTAATTGATGGATATCTGTAATTTTAAACGTGAGGAGATTATTAAACATATAATAATAAGAAACTCGAAACATAATTTTGAGATAAGACTCAGGAGATCAATAATAAGTTTTTAGTGGACTTACTTATTATTAATGGACTGTAGGATGTTTGTTTTGGATTGAACATAGGAATCCTAAATCCATTGAAAGTCTGACCTTTATTTCTCCTTAGAGTTTCTGTCGTAGCCTATATATAGATGTCTAGACTCTTTAAATCAGTATCAATTCATTACTCACGTTTTAAGAAAGGCTGAGAGAGAGAAAAAGTTCGGAGGTTCTTACAGCTCACACTGTATCTGGATTTTTGGCGTTGGGGGATATACGATAGAAAATCGTGAGGTTTAGCGAGCTACTTTATGTGTCTGTCTTTAGTTTTTACGTTCGTGCTAAGACGAGATCAATCTAAAGCAATCTGGTAAATCCTAATTCCGCCTTGTAGGGTTTTAAAGAAAATTTTCTTTTGTATTTGATATATTTGCGCTGTCAATGATTCTTCAGATTTCTGTTCCAACATGGTTATAGTGTGGGACAGTGGCCGTTAAAGTATTTAGGTCTTCCCTCAGGGGGAATCTTTTGTCTTTAACTTTTTGGGATCTAGTTATGAAAAAAGTGGGAAAACGTTTAGATGGGTGAAAGAGAAATTATATTTCTAGAGGGGATAGATTAACGTTGGTTTAATTAATTTTGGCTAGTATATCAACTTATTTTCTCTCTCTCTTGAAAATGCCAGGGAAGATCGCAATGAGATGCGAGAAAATAATGAGAGATTTTTGGTGAAAGGAAGTGAGGAAGGGAAAAAGAATCATTTGATAAATTGGGAGGTAGTGTCAAGAATAAAAGCAAAAGGGGTCTTTCGGTTGGAGATGTGAAGGTAAGAAATATAGCTCTAGTTGGTAAATGGCTCTAGAGATTTCCAATGTAACAAAAATCACTATGGTATTTGGTTATTAAGAACAAATATGAGTTACAAGCCAATTGATGGGAGGATGCTAATGGGGTAGATGGAGGATCTTATCTTTACCCATGGAAATTTATTTTTTAGGAACTTTCAGGATTTTTTTAAATTGTTACATTCATTGTGGGGAAAAGGGAGAGAATTCAGTTCTGAGGGGATATTTGGGTTGGATCATTATCTTTTTTGGGTTTGTTCCCATATCTTTATCAGGTATCTCATTTTAATGGGTATTCTATTGCATCGATGTGTCATTACTTTCATCAATCAATCACTTGGGATTTTGGGTTACGCAGGCATCTTGATGATAGAGATACTATAGAATTTGTATCACTTATTTCCTTGCTTAATAACATCAAGTTGTGTCATGAATTAAGTGATAAAAGAAAGTGGATTCTTGAGTCTTCGAGGGTTTTTTTAATGCAAATCTTTTTTTTGACAAGTTGATTGATGATCCCTTGTATCATGTGTTTCCTCTGTGTGTGATGATTTGGAAGGCTAAAGTGCCTAATAAGATACAAGTTTGTGCATGGATTATAGCTCATGATAGGATTAATAAAAATGATTTTATGTAGAGAAGAAGACCATTTATGTACATTTCTCCACAATAGTGTGTGATGTGTGCTTGTGATAGTGAGAGTATTGATCACCATTTATTAATTGCCCTATTACTTTATTTTTGTGGTCGAAGTTATTTCAATTAGTTGGATTGCAATGGGTGATTCCATGAACTTTTTCTTTAATGCTAGTAAGGGATTTTAAGGATTCGGAAAACATGGGAAAGGGGTGACCCTTTACATTGTGCAATTTTTGTCATAATATGGGTAATTTGGTTAGAGAGGAGCTCAAAGATATTATGTAACGAGGGTTTATTAGATCAAATTTATTTCTTGGCATCGTTGTGGGCTTCTGTCTCTAGGGATTTTGATGATGTGCCGCTATTTTGTATATTGGTGGATTGGAAAGCCTCATGTGCCCTTAATTTTTAATTATTTATTCTAGTGTTGAGTGTATATTTTTATTTTTTCATTTCATGGTTGGACATCTTGTCCATTTCCATCCTATTAACTCTTTGATAAGTTAACTTCAAATCAATACAAGAGTTTTGTTTCCTATCAAAAATAAAGTTAGGAGGAGGATAAGCAAAACCCTTAAAAGTTCAATGGGGAGATGTGGAAGTGACCCTAAGCTTGAGGAGATTTTTTGTAATTATGTATTTGTGTATGTATTTAGAGTTTTCTGCTGCTGTTGTGTATGCATTTATATACATTTGATTTAATTTATCAACTGTATTAATTTGCACTAATTCAGAATTTCAGGTCATTGAGAAAATATCGAGGATTATTCTGAATTATGTAGTGATGGAAATAAGAAGCTAATTTTAAGATAAGGTGGCATGAATTCATGGCATGCTTTAATTTTACGTGTCCTCAAATTCATACCTTTTACCGGAACCTTTATTGCTTTGGGAGGAACTTGTCAGTGATCAAGTGGGCTAGAAGCAACCACTGGAGCAGTGTCAGAATACCATATGTGCCTTATTCTTCATCCAGACTATCTAATAAGGTAATACTTCAAATTTTAAACTGGTGCGTTTATTTGCAAATTGAAGTATATGTTGCTCTCTTCCCCATCCCCGTAAGGCCCCAACAGGGTGTTGTACTGTACTTTTTTCATTATGACTCTTGGTTCATTTTGCTTTCAGACCCTATGGTAGAATCAATTGTGGTGTATACAACATATATTTGCTTTGGACTGAGCACTTTCATTTTGTTACTAAATCAATTTGACATTTCTCAAATTTGTTGAGGGGGTCACTGTCTAATGCACTGGTAAACTGCCTGAGCTAACTTTCCAAAGGG
The DNA here is from genome assembly GCA_963454935.2 of Ilex paraguariensis. NCBI lineage: Eukaryota > Viridiplantae > Streptophyta > Magnoliopsida > Aquifoliales > Aquifoliaceae > Ilex > Ilex paraguariensis. The sequence continues at coordinate 2,941 of CAUOFW020006615.1, read as the reverse complement.
TTCGAATATGAGGGCTGTTGCTTTATGCAGATAATGCTGAAGTCTGTACCCAGTATATCCCTCCCAACACCCTCTTTTAATCAGAGGACCAAGCTGTGTAATAACCTCAGGCCCTTATTATGTTCCCTACCCAATTACATGTAATTTTAGGCATGAGAGTGCAGAATGAACTGATAAGATGATTGCTTCTATGTTGTAACATCCAATTGAAATGGTTGGGTATGGTCATTGCTTCTACAATTCGTTAAGTGGTTGAAATGGTGGTGTTTATGTCCTGAAGCAGATTACTGTAGGTTGCTCATTGAAATGAGGGAAATGCTCCCTTGGGATAGTACAAAAAGCAATCAAAAATCATCATTTAAAGTTATTCGTAAATAAATCACATTTATGAGAAGAGGTCAAGGCTCATGCACAGATGAGGGTTCTTGTGGCTGTTTCATTGGATATTCTGATACAGTGGTTGGTACACTGGAACAGTATGTGCTTGCTGTAGCTGAGTTTTGGGCTCTTGGCATTGATTCTGGCTGAAGGAAGTGATTGAACTTGATGAAATAGGGCGTTTTGGGCTGGAATCAGAGAGTCGAATCTGAATTAGACGAATAACTGCTGAGAATTATGAAGAAGAAACAAATAGAAGTGGCAGAAACATAGCATTCAGGCCTAAGCTGTTATAGTTCTTTGTTCTTTGATACTAAAAGAGAACTGCTACACCACATACCCATACAAAGTTATGACTAGGAGACCAAGTAAGACTAGAAGGCAAACACTTTGTTTGAAACTACAAACTCTTAAAAATAACCTAAATTACCTTTGTAAGTCCACATGGGAAAAATCTAATATCGCTGCCAACTTTTTCAGTATGGAGATAATTACTGAAACACATATCATTAACACCTTCAAAAACATAAATAAAACTTAAGTGGTAATTAAAATTCTAGGCAAGTTCTAAATTAGAGATTGTTAATAATCTTTCCAGCTTCTTGTTCTCCTAATAAATAAAGCCTTTTCGATTTATTGCATGATTTCTATGGTCTTTCAACTTTGAGCGGGTTCCCCACTAGTTAACCAATGCCAAAGGAACACCTCAACATGGGGTTTGTATTTGATTCCATATATCTTACCAGCTGGGCTTTGAGACTATCGCAATGCGGCACATGGCAGAGTCTGTCCAACCAATCTATCCAATATTACATCTTATAGTTTGATAATACTGGCTGTCTTTGGGCCATCTTGTGGGTCACGAGCCTTTTTCGAGGCTTATAATTATTTTTTAAATTAAAATCAGTGGGTTTTATTTATTTTGTGGGCAAAATAGTGTATTACAACCTAATACAGTTGAGCAGTATTGTAAACCCCACATTTTTATATTAATATACTGATGTAATTATTTAGTAATTCTTATATATGTAATGACGTAAGAATGAACTATATAGATTGTAACGGTAGGAATAAATACTTGTGAGACAAATTGATTGTGAAATTTAAAGTTTCGAAGTTGTTTAAGCTTGGGAAAGGTGGTTAGGTAAGTTTCTAAATATTATTAGGTCAAAATTAGATTTCCATTGAATTCGGAAGGTCGAGAAACCTTGAGAGAGATAATATGGGGTGAATTAGAAGTTAGGAAGTATTCCGGAGCCTAAATGCATTTTAGAAAGAATTTGGGTTGGAAGGAATTTGATACTACCTTAGTATTTTAGCCATAACTTTTTTAATCTGACTTCCAATAGAGCTGATATTTGGACAGTACTTCAAAGGCTGCAAAAGTGTATTTTACAAAAATTTCCTGAATCGACTTCTAAATAGGTGAAAACTGCTCCTGAAATTGAGACAGAAAGTTGCCTCCGTCCGGATGCTCCAAGCACCATCCGAACGGTACTTCTTATCCAAAAACTTTATTTTTCATAAAAAACAGTGAGTTGAACCGTCTGACGCCCAAGGACCATTCGGACGCTATTCTAAAAATGGCTCCGATCAGTTTTAGTGTTTTTATCCGTTTTTTATCCTATAAATACCATAAGGGCGTCTCTTTACCTATTTTTCATCAGTTTTCAACCCTAGGTAGCGAGAGAGAAGGAGAAACACAAGACTCAAAGGGATTTTCACATTGGAACAGATCAAACACGCTAGGTTTACACACAAACTACGGAATTGAGGTAGGGGATTCTTCTTGATTTCTTTCATTGAGACTTAGGGTATTATATATGTATGTTTTCAATCCTCTTTATAATTATATTATAAATATGTATGAATTCTTGGTTTCTTTATCATTGGAACATGGTCTTAAACAAAATACATGCTTGGGTTCAAGGAACACTTGTCCTTGAATTTTTAAAATCCTAGTTTTTCCAAAATACATGTTTTATTGTGAAATTCATATGGATTCTTGATTTCTAAATTTCTATTCTTGATTAAATCATGTTTTCATTTAATCGCTGTTCTTGTTCCAAGAAATTATGATTTTTGGCTAAACCCTAGAATTTTGATATCGAAATTGTGAATGTTTTCTTGAGATAATCTCTTGCATATTTTAATTCCTTTAGTAATGTAGTATATTGAGAATTATGTACTTGTGATACTTGAATTGTTAATGAAAATTGTGATTGGTTAAGATTGTGATTGTTGAGAAAGTTGTGGTTTCATCTCTTGTATGGTTTGTTGTGATGGACTTGAATTGTCTTCGATAGCTGCCATAGAATGTTAGAGGTTAGTCTATCCCAGTGGGGGTGAGATGGTTGCCTAACACTTGTAGTGGATTATTGTTTGTGAGGGCAACTATTATTGTTCACATAAGTTCGAGGCTGAGGGATGGTATACCTTTCCTGGGAAGGATTCGTCAATGTCGTGGGAGACGGTATACGCCCTTCCTAAAGTGTTTGTGATGTGCCCTGTAGGGAATGATTTAGATTGTGTAGTTGTGATGGGTGAATGAGGTAGAATCGTT
>CAUOFW020006614.1:243811-419014 GCA_963454935.2 Ilex paraguariensis | reverse complement strand
TTCTCCTTAACCCTATTTTCCTAATTTTTCTCTTTTCTCTTACCTCCTCTTTACTCTTAAACCCTAAATCTTAATTTCAACTTGGTATCAAAGCCAATTTATCTAAACTTTGGAAGCCACAATAACACTTAGGAAGACTCAAAGGACCTGTTGGACGGATGACGTCATCGTCAGAATGATGACATCATCACCAAGTTGATCAAAACCGGGATGGTATAGCTCGGTTTTTCCTCCTGAGTATGATTATGATTTTTGCAGATTTGTTTGAAGCTATCTGAGGTATGTTTCGTATTTTTGAATGTTTTTTGGATTTAATTTTCTGATCTGCGATTTGGATGAGTTTGGGAGTGCAATACCTACTCTAAGTTGATTTGTGGGTGCCGACTTGGACTCCTGGGGGAGAATTCGTACGAAGCCCAGTTGTTTTTTGAGCAATTTCTGGTGATTTCTTGGCTTCGGCATTCACCTATTATGACTAGCAGCTCCGGTAGCCTTCTTCTTTCTGTGTTTCGAGGTTGTGGCTGAGTTTTTTTCTTGTGTGTAGCACCTGTTTGTGAACTCTGTTAGCCAGAGATGATTCCGTTGGCAGGTTGGGACTCTGGCAGGTTCATTCGGCACTTTGGTGACCCACTAGTAGCTCCCTTTGGTGCTGGGCAGTCCCCTAATGTCTCCAGTGGCTGTGTGCTTGATATTCCTTGGGAGATCATTTTTTGGTGCTGGGCAGTAGCAGGTCTGTTCCTATTGGGCAGTAGCCGCAACTGAATTGTTTCTCCTATTTATTTGCTACTTGTGGCCTATATGAAGACTCTTTTGAAGTGTAGATTGCTGGTTTTTGTGTGAGTTGATCTTAAATTGCTACGCAGCTATGTTTGACGTTAGTGAAGGAATAACCAACAGTGAGAAGTGTGTAGTGAGTCGTATGGGTACACTTGGATGCAACCCATCTCTTCAAATCAGTCCGGTGAAGGTGGATGGAGGGAACTTCTTAGCGTGGTCTTGATCGTGCCTACTATCAATGCGAGCAAGTGGGTTAAATGGATACTTGATAGGAGCAAGTAAAAAACTCAAATCTAAACCTGATCTTAGTTAGTGGATCTCTAAAAATTCGTTAGTGATGACATGGTTACTCAACTCAATGCAACCTAATATTAGCCGGGCTTTTTTGTTGTTGTGAGATTTGGTCATAGTGGCTCAGACATATTCACAAGTTGGGAATGATGCTCAGATTTATGAGCTTCGATAGAAGATTCATGAAACCAAGCAAAAGGATACGACTCTCGAAGAGTATTATGCAAAATTGAGTAGTATGCAAAATTGAGTAGTCTGTGGCAGGAGCTAGATTATTATCAGAATTTTCAGGTACACTGTGTTGAAGATATTTCTAAATTTCAGAAGTTGATAGAAAAAGAACGAGTGTATGACTTTCTTACAGGTCTTAATATGGAATTTGATTAGATTAGTATACAAGTTTTGGGTAGAGATCATTTTTACTACTTTAGGCAAACTTATTCTTATGTACAGTAGGAGGAGAGTAAAAAGATGTCATGCTTCACATCCTTGCTTATGATAGGTCTGCTCTAGCAGTTGTACCACAGAGAGAGAACAAATTCTCTCAACCTCATGGTAATGGTAAGAATGGAGGATTGGAGAAGGATCTGTTAAAGTGTGACTACTGTGGGAAGACAAGGCACACTAAGGAGTATTGTTGGAAGCTACACGGTCGTCCATCATGGGGGCGTGGTGGTAATAGGGATGGTCCAGTACACGCACATGCTCAGAGTGCTGATCTTATAAACTCCTCTAGTGGCCCATCTTCATCTACTAGTCCTGATAGTGCGAGTTTTACTAAGGATGAGATGCAAGTTCTCGGGCGTCTGATGACCCGGCTGTTTCATCTGCATCTGCTTTCACTTAATATGCTTCCAATTTTGCTCACACAGGGAGGCATGCCATTGCATTTATTGCCTATTATTCTTCTAATCCTTGGATCATCGATTCCCGAGCCACTGACCATATGACAGGTTCTTTGCGTCTTTTCTCCTTTTATTCCACATGTGGCGGTAGAGACAAAGCTAAGGTAGCAGATGGTTCATTGTGCTGTAGGATAGAAGAAGAAGAAATAAGATAATAGGAAGAAGTAGAAGAAATACCAAACTCACGAAAGAATTAGGCCAAGAAACACACAAAAATTTTTATAGAGAAACAAGTTTTTATTATATCACTCTCTCTAATAAAAATAGTTAGGATTACACCATTTTTTATAGGCCAAGTTCGCTACCAAAATAAAAACTATTATCCTACTAAAATTCTAAAAGAGTTTCATAATCAAAATTTTAAACTCCTATACTACTAAAACTCTATAATTATAATAATTTCATAATCAAATCCTAACTACTACTCTTAGTCAAACAAATACTCATAAATCAAATAATAATAATAAAACTACCAATTACACTTCCCATTGGACAAAAAATTCCTAATCTTTTGCCAAAACTTCCAAAGTCGATTGTATTGATCCAACCAACCAATGGCTGCACCATCAATTCTCCTCTGCCGAAAAGAACTCGACTCCGGCGAATAAGGAGGAGGGCCAAGAATATCATCTGCTGGAGAAGCTCTTTGAATCAATAACAAACTCTTTTTCAATTGTAGTGTATGCACATCAGAAGCACAAGTAAAAGTATACTTCTTTCTTCCAATTGCAAAAGAATAAGTATTAGCACGCCCCGCATGTCGTGCATTATGATCCCATTTCCAGGTGTGCCCTAACAGTATGTTACAAAGCTTGAGAGGCAGCACATCACACATGACGGTCTCCTTAAAACTTCCAATGGTGAATGCAACCTAACTCTGATACCAAATTGATGTAAGACGGAAGAAGAAGAAATAAGATAATAGAAAGAAATAGAAGAAATACCAAACTCTTGCAAGGATTAGGCCAAGAAACACACAAAATTCTCCACCGAGAAATAAGTTTTATTATATCACTCTCTCTAATAAAAATTGTTGGAATTGCATCATTATTGATAGACCAAGTTCCCTACCAAAACAAAAACTATTCTCCCACTAAAGTTCTAAAAGTGTTTCATAATCGAACTTTTAAACTCTTATACTACTAAAACTCTATAATAATTTCCTAATCAAATTCTAACTACTCCTAGTCAGACAAATACTCATAAATCAAATAATAATAATAAAACTAACAATTACACTTCCATTTGGACCACAAATTCCTAGTCTTTCGCCTAAGCTTTCAAAGTTGATTGTATTGATCCAACCAATCAATGGCTGTATGAGGGAAAGATTCCATTCATTGTTTTCCATCTATGTCTCTATCTTCAATCCTTCACGTTCTAAATTTTTTTGCTAACTTACTATCTGTAAGTAGCATTACACAGTCTCTAAATTCTTTGTAACATTCTTTCTTTCTCATTGTGTCTTTCAGAAACTGGGAACGGGGTGAACGATTAGCAATGGTAGGTCTCATGGTGGTTTATATCTGCCGGAGGATCAATTTTCTGAACCACTTCCAGCTTCTAGTGCTATGGCCCTCCAACAGTTACATCAATGGCATCAAAGACTTGATCATCCATCAGTAGGAGTATTAGAGAAAGTTTTTCTAATTTTGATGAAATAATGTAATAAAGATAATTTTCTTTGTGATGCTTGTGAATTTGCCAAAGCATACAAGAACTTATCCTAGCAATAATAATAGAAGCTCTGCTCCATTTATAATTGTTTATTATGATGTTTGGAGACCATCTCGTGTTGTTTCTCTTGCTAGTTATTGATGGTTTGTTATTTTTATTGATTGCTATACTCGGGTTACTTGAGTTTATTTATTGCTAAATAAGAATGAAGTATTTACTTATTTCAAAATTTTTTATAAATTGGTTAATACTCAGTTTGATGCCAAGATTAAAGTTCTTAGAACTGATAATGAGATTGAATACTTTTGGGTGAATGTTGGGCTTACCTTACAGAACATGGGATTCTTCACCACTCTAGTTGTGTTGATACACTTGAGCAAAATAGTGTAACTGAGAGGAAGAATCGATATCTACTTGAAGGGGCTCACTCTTTGATGTTCACTATGGGTATCCCTTCATTTTTTTGGGGAGATGCTGTCCTCACTACCGCATATCTCATTAATCGTATGCCTTCGAGGGTCCTTTATTTTGCTACTCCTATAAGGTTGCTTTAAAGGTCAGTGTCAATTTACTCTATTCCTCCAAAAGTGTTTGGTTGTGAGTGTTTTGTGCAAGATTACCGAAACACTAGAGGAAAGTTGGATCCAAAGGCATTGCGTTATGTCTTTGTTGGTTACTTTGCTACCCAAAAAGGGTATAAGTGTTATCATCCTCAGTCTAGGAAGGTGCATGTTAGTATAGATGTCACATTCCATGAGTCAGAGTCCTATTTCTCCTCTTCTCTGTCATCCTTTCAGGGGAGCAATGGATTGAAGACGAAGAGATGCACAAGGATGGATACATGCACTTACCCCTTAATTAGGGCTTGAGACATAGGGAGGCTCAGGGAGAAACAACTAATCTGGGCTTGAGTCAAGGGGAGCCTCAGGGAGAAACATCTATTCAGGGGGAGCAAATTATGTATGGAAGATTGGATGAGGATTTGCGATGCTATACTCGACGACAAGTTAAGCAAACCACCACTCATCAGCCACCAAATCAACTATTGTCTCCGGGCTCAGTCTCTAAGATTTCTCCCCCGATATCAAGTAATGAGTCTCATTGTAACAATCCTGTTGATGATATCTCTTTATCTATTGCTACTAGAAAAAGAGTTTGGACTTGTACCCAACATCCTATTTCTAAATTTGTCTCTTACAACTCTTTATCTTCCTCCTATTGTGCTTTTGTTTCGTCTTTGTCTTGTATATCTCTTCCCTAAAATTGGCACGAAACCCTCATAGAACCCAAGTGGAAAGCAACCATGGTAGAAGACATGAGAGCCTTGGTAAAGAACGAAACTTGGGATCATGTATCTCATCCAACAGGAAAAAAATCAGAAGGTTGTAGGTGGGTATTCATTGTCAAGCAGAATGCAGATGGTACAGTGGATAGATACAAAATAAGGCTAGTAGCTAAGGGGTTCACACAGATGTATGACATTGACTATTACAAGACATTTACTCCGGTAGCGAAGATAAATTCCATTAATATCATCTTTTTTGTGCTGCCAATCTAGGATGGGATTTACAATAACTTGACATTAAGAATGCATTTTCCAAGGAGACTTAGAGGAGGAAGTGTACATGAATATCCCCCAATTTTTCTTCGCCAACTATAGAGGAAAAAATATGTAAGCTAAAGAAGTCTCTTTATGGACTAAAACAGTCTCTAAGAGCATGGTTTGATAGATTTCATAAGGCAATGGCCATGTTTGGATACAGGCAAAGTCATGGATATCACACAATATTCATCAAACAAGGGAGTAGTAAGATCTCGTTTCTTATAGTATATGTTGATGTCATAATATTTACAGGTTATGACGTGGAGGAAGTGTCCAAACTAGAAGTTCATCTTGCAAAAGAATTTGAAATCAAGAATTTGGGGCGGTTATGCTAGTTCCTTGGGAATGAAGCGGCCAGGTGTTACCCCTTTAGCCATTGGCAGCATTTGGCATCGGGTAACCTCGCCCATAGGCACCCATGCCTTAGCTAAAATGGCAGAAGTCCCATGCATGACTGAGGGAAACAGTCTATGCACATGGGCACGTGGGCATAAGTCAGCATGCAAGCAAGGAAACGGGCGGCTTGAATTGTGGGGCAATGCTAGCTTAAATAATGAGCCATGGGCTAGGCCATAGTTAGGCACGAATGTAATGCAATTCGGATGCTGAGGGCTCCTGACACATGCACAACATGTGAGGAAGTTAGGCATATGCTCTGCAGATGGTGGTAGTTCTGGACAGTTTTCTGGCAAGTGCATTGCATGTAGGATCTCTGTCAAATTCAGACAAACATACAGACACCAGTTATAACTTCCCTGTCATCCAATCACAGCAAACCTCTAGTAGCATTTGAATTACAAACATGTGCCTAGGCAATTAGGCTTGTAACTGCCACCCTGAATATTATAAATAGGGTGCTTGGGGTCTGTAATGCAACAAGAGAGTTGACACGTTTTCGTAAATAGACCCCAAGGTTGAGTTCCTTATACTTTATTGAGAAAGAAAGGTTTGGTTGTTGCCTGTAAATTCTGTGTGCCTTGCCTATGTGTTTACTTACTGTCTATTCTCTGTTCTATATGCATTTTGTGTGCATTCTAAGTGTCTGGCTGAGACTAAGTGTTGGATCTTAGTGCTATCACGCAACAGAAATTAAGTGAGAAATTTAACCCCGTGACACCAAGTCAGATGCATTTTCATCTCACACAGGAAATACATTCTTAACCTCTTAAAGGAAACGGGCATGCTAGGTTATAGTCCTGCTGACTCTCCTATTGAGGCAAATCACAAACTAAGAAGTGATGAAGGAAGCTATCAAAGGCTTGTTGGGAGACTTATATATCTCTCTCATACTCGCCCAGATATAGTATATGCAGTGGGTGTTGTTAGCCAAATCATGCATGCTCCTCAGGTTCCTTATCAAAAGGTAATTCATCGTATACGGAGGTATCTCAAAATCATCTCTGAGTAAAGGAATACTATTCTCAACGCAAAATCATTTGAGAATAGAGGCTTTCATAGATACAGACTAGGCAAGCTCAATCAAGGATAGGAGGTCCATTACAGATTATTGTACTTTTGTAGGAAGAAATCTAGTAACTTGACGGAGCAAGAAATAAGCAGTGGTGGCTAGATCTACTGCTGAGGCCAAATATAGGGCCATGACTCATGGTGTTTGCGAGCTTATGCGGTTGAAAACCTTAATGGAAGAGTTAAGGGTCTTTAATTGTGAACCTATACAGCTATATTGCGACAATAAGGCTGTCATTAATATTGCTCACAACCTAGTTCATCACAGAACAAAATATATTGAAATTGATCGACACTTTATTAAGGAGAAGCTCAATGATGGGTTGATTTGTATGCCGTTTGTGATGTTTAAAGAACAACTCGCTGATGTGTTTACCAAGAGACTAAATACTAAAATCTTTCATTCCAATGTATGCAATTTGGGCATGAAAAATATTTATACTACAACTTGAGGGAGAATGTAGGATATGTATGGGTAATGAGAGGAGAGACTGATTACTCTCTTATTCTCCTTAACACTATTTTCGTAGTTTTTCTCTTTTCTATTTTCTCTTGTCTCTCTATTCTAAACTCTAAATCTTAATTTCAACTGAATCTGGTTCGTAAAATTTATTTTTATTCGTTTGATCAAATCTACGAGGAAATATATTATGAAAGAATATTTTGTTCTTTCTTTTACTGTTGTTCATGCATGTTGTCATTAATTATTGTAGTTAGTACACTTAATGCATTGGTACACTTAATTGTTCATGCTGGTTGCTGTCGGTCTGTGCATTGATTTCAAATATGTCTGGTCTCTACACTTTAATTTCAAACACATCAGTGGAGGTATTATTATATTGTTAGATAATAATGCATGGGTATTATTATATTGCAAGAAACTTTGTGTTGCAGATAATGAATACATTATACATGTCCTAAATTGAATGAATGCAAACAGTATTACATAAAATAGCTACTGTGCATGTTGTATATGTGGGACATCTCTAAGGTTATTTTATAGTATACTTGTCCTATTTGATGAAATTGTTTGCAACCAATTTGTGATATTTTGGCCATAAAGTTTATCAGAGTCCAATTTTTTGCCATAATTAACTGTTTAGTTACTGGATTTATATAGGTAAAATTTATTTGTTTATATGTCATGATTTGGAATATTCAAAACATAATGATGAGCTAAAGCATCTTATATATAGAAACTTATATTTGATAAAGAGTAAATTACAAATATAACCCTCAAACTATGACTCTTGTGTCAATTAAGTTCCTGAACTTTTTTTGTGTTAATTGAGCCCACAAACTCTCCAATTGTATCAATTGAGCCCTTATGTCTACCTCCGTTAGATTTTTCAATAGAAAGTGATAAAGTGTGTCACTCATGTGACACAAATGGGTTGGAGTAAACTACACATACGACCCTCAAACTATGCCTCTTGGGTCAGTCAATTAAGTCTCTAAACTTTTTTTTTATGTCAATTGAGTCATTGAATTCTTTAATTGTGTCAATTAAGCCCTTTTGTTTTTTTATGGCATATAATCACTGAGTGACACTAATACAATCCATAAGTTGTTCAAGAAAACACAAATTCGAAGATGTGAAAGATAATAGAATCGACTTTCTATCAAGACAAAGATCCATATGGAACCTTGTATTCTTATTTTAAGTTAATTTGTTAGTATTAATATTTTTTAGTGTCAGGGGTATTTTTGTAATTTTCAGAATTTCTGGAATAGGTCATATTTTTGAGTCAAATTCTAGTATTGAGTATTCTAGAATTTAAAGTCCTAATTTTAGTTTTCTAATTTGTAGGGACCTAGTGTCTTTGAAGTTCTAGAGACTTTAGAATCCTAATCTTAGGGAATTAGGATTACTTAGAACTCTATATATAGTTACTGTTACTTTTAATAATAGACGAAGAGAGATATTTAGAATTTTAAGCAATTACATGTTTTTTGAGTTGTATGATACAATTCTAACCCTAGGTGTGATGCCTATAGAACCCTAAGAGTGATTTCTAGCCAAAATTACTGTTCACGCTATTGTTCACAGCTCCTAAATAGTCCCTATTTTTATTTTACAAAGTTGTTCTACATCAGTTTGGTATCAGAGCCGAAAAATCCTATGTTATGCGGCTTAAATATTGATATATGATGATGGAGATCCAAGATTTTAATAGAAGGGATGATTCTACAATTTTCTCTAGTTGGCTTATTCTATGGAGAACTATTTTGTTAGGTATAATTTCTCAGATGAGAGGAAAGTAAGGCTTGCCAAGATGAAACTTGTAGGCTTGGCAAAAATTTGGTGATTTGGTGTTGAAGGAGATATAAAAAGATTGGGACAACCTCCTATAAACACATGGCAAAAGATGAAAGCTAAGCTTCAACAAAAGTATATGCCCTCAAACTGTAGTAGCAAGTTGTGCAAACAACTTATTAATCTGCAACAAGATAACTTATCTGTTACTGAGTATATTCAAAGATTTGAAGACCTAATGTTGAAAAACTATATCCTAGAAGAACCTTGCCAAACAATTGCTCGATTCAAGGCTGGTTTAAGAGCAAATATAAAGGCAGAAATACCTGGGCAACCACTATACAACGTATAGCATACATTCCAAGTAACACTTGGTACAGAGATATACCTAAATTTTCTTCACTAAGTACATCAAGAGTTTCTTCTTCGCAAAGGGATAAAATTCAAAGTTATTTAGATTCTATTGTGCAACTAGAGAAGATTCATCAAAGGCAGCCCAAAGCAACAACTGATCGAATAATTCAAGATGAAGGAAATCAAGTAGAAGAATCAATACAATCCCAAGCAACTACGCTACTTACTTGTCCAGAGGCTAAGGTAAAAAGTGAATATCCAGATACTTTTTTTGTTGTGAAGCCTGACAAGATGACTAGAAACTAGTATTGAATCAAATGAGCCTTTAGAGATGAGTATGTTACTACCTAAGAGCTCTGAAATAGTGCTAAAAGTGTTGCCCGGTGAAATTGTTCCCATTAATGACTTTCAACCAGTAACAATGATGTTCTAAGAGCTTGATTTGTTTGCATCTTTCAAGGTCTACATGAAGAGTCATCAATGCTTCTTTCTATCCACTTTGCCCCACCAATTGATTTTATCATTCCAGCAAATTTCAACGACACAATCAAGGGAATCAATTTTCAAATTTTTTCTTTGTTCCCTCAATTAGAGAAGAAAATGAGACATTATCTTAACGCTTCTTAGAGACAGCTACATATACAAGTTCAAAGTTTTTGGACTTTCATACTACAACACTTTAAAACTCGAGGTCGAGTTTTCTCCAACCAGGGGAGAATGATGCAATCCATAAGATACTTAAGGAAACACAAATTCAAAGATGTGAAAGATAATGAAATTGACTTTCCATCAAGACAAAGATCCATATAAAACCTTGTATTCTTATTTTAAGTTAATTTGTTAGTATTAATATTTTATATGTCCTTTTAATATTTTTTAGTGTCAAGGGTATTTTTTGAAATTTTCAGAATTTCTGTAATGGTCATATTTTTGGGTCAAATTCTAGTATTGAATATTCTAAAATTTAAAATCCTAATTTTAGTTTTCTAATTTGTAGGGACCTAGTGTCTTTGAAGTTCTAAAAATTTTGGAATCCTAATCTTTTGGAATTAGAATTACTTAGAACTCTATATATAGTTAGTGTTACTTTTAATAATAGACAAAGAGAGATATTCAGAATTTTCAGCAATTACATGTTTTTTGAGTTGTGTGATGTGATTCTAACCTTAGGTGTGATGCCTACGGAACCCTAGCAGTGATTTCTAGCCAAAATTACTGTTCACGCTACTGTTCACAACCCCTAAACAGTCTCTATTTTTATTTTACGAAGTTGTCCCACATCGGACACACTCTAACGGAGTCAGACAAAATGGTTCAACTGACACAATTAGAGAGTTCGAGGACTCAATTGACACCAAAAAAAAGTGGAAGAGCTTAATTAACACAAAAGTCATAGTTTGAGGGTTATATATGTAATTTATTCTTTAATAAAGTTGTATTTATTTTAATTTTATGGTGACGAACCAAAGCATCCCATAATTTTAAAATATAAGAAAAATTTTCAATAAAGAAATTTATATTGATTGTTATTCATGATATTGGACACTTGCACCATGTTAAATAATGGTTTTACCCCAAAGGGAAGCTATTATATCATAGTGAACTATGAGATGAAAAAATGGTTTTGAGATATAGTAGCTAACTTGAATTCTTGTTACTTAAAGGTCTTGAATTCTACTTTTTTATGATGCTCCATGCCATTAGTTTTATTGTGAGATGGGTAAATCGTGACAATGTCATATAAAGTGATTTACCATATTAGTAATTTAGATAACGTTTAAGAGTGATTATTAGCATACATATTGATGGTAAGCATGTAATGTTTATTTTGCACCTTTATTTCCTAGCCTAATGTCTCAACCTGCATCTCACATCCCTTTATTAAATAGTTCAAATTTCTTGGAATGGAAAGATAGGATAATCTTTACTTTGGGGTGCATGGAGATTTGATGAGTACACAATATTGCATATTTTATGCCTCATATCAGTCATTTTAGTTTTGCTTATTAGTTATATGCTTGTTTTAGTTTAGTTTTGGTTTTATAAGGAATTTTTTTGTTTTTAGGTGATTTAAGGTAAAAGCAACATTTTGCATTCATTTTTATGCTTTGAAAGACTTTGGTAATGAGCTAGGCAAGTTACACTTAAAGCTAGGAGCATTCCAATTCAAATTTAGAAAAAGTGAAGTTCTACTGGTAGGTTTTCTACCAGTTCATCAGTTGTCAGACAACTGACCTACCGGTAGCTGTGAAGTTCTACCAGTTCATTCAAAACAGAAGCTTTGCTACTAGTTCATTCATGTTTAATCTATTAGTTTATCTAAAATAGAAGGTTTGCTATTGGTTGTCTGGTTCATTAATGCTGAGCTACCGGTAGATTAGAAACTTTCCTATTGATAGGTCGGGGGTTCCTTCCTACCGATTTATCAGAGTAAATTTCAACCACGACTCCTTTGGAAAGTCTATCGGCTGGGGATTCTTGAGGATATATTCAGAGACTCTGATTGGAGGGAAAAGAAGAGAAAAACAAATGAAGTCAGTCAATCTATCCCTATAAGAACTGAATTTGGAGAGAGAGAGAGAGAGTAGATCGATTCCTTTGTTAATTTTTACATGTTTTCTCTCTCTTCCAACATTTAGCAGCTAGAGTTTTAGAGTTCTTCACTTCACCAGTTCTTGTTTTTCAATTACAGAGCATTGTTTTTCTTTCAATTATTTATTTAAATGCAAGCCAAGTACATTGATTCTTATTTCTTGTAATTATTACAATTATTCGTCTAAAATACAAAGTTGGATTAATTTCTAGTTTTAATTCATGTTTTAGTTTTTCTTTCAGTTATCATGTCTTTGATATTTGTGTTTGATTCTACGTTTACTATGAGTGAGTAGTTCAATTCCGATGCAATCAAATGAGGGATTCTGATCCGTGAATAGGTAGTTTGACCTAACTAGGATTTTCAATGTTCAAAGTTATTTTATTGATTAATAATTGTTTCAAAAACATAGTTGATATGCATATCTTTTTACTTATCCGTAGAAAATTAGGTTTGACACTAGTAATTCTTGGAATCTCTATAATCAATATGGTTGTAATTCTTTCAAAAATTAATTCAATCAATTAAAATACATATTTTCTAAACTTTGGTTTTTAGTTTATCAATCGTCACAATACTTTGTCCAAAATTCAAGGGTTTTATTTTTCTTTCAATCTATCACCATCCGAGTTATTTTCATTTTTTCTGAGGAGATGACCTCGGTAATCGACCGAAATACTATTTGATACGTTCCTGCGCTTGAGAGTTAGTTTATATTTTTACCTCTTTGGGGGTCAAGCAAGATTGATATGGCACTTCGTGAGAATAGGCCACCTATCCCTATAGAATTTAGTACGCCTGAGGAAAAAAAGGTGCATGAGAAGTGACAGAGATCTAACCGCCTTAGACTTTTACTCATGCAAAGTCATATCTCAAGGAAAATCAAGGGCACCATTCCGGATTCCAAAACTGCTAAAGAATTCATGACTGTAATGGAAGAACAATTTGTGAGCTCTGAAAAGGCACTTGCTAGCGCCCTAATATGAAAGTTTGTTTTTTTGAAATATAAAGGTTAGTGACATACATGAGCACATTATGGAATTATGTGACATCTGCTTAACTTAAATCACTGGAAGTTGACATGTCTAAGACATTTCTTGTCCATTTTGTCATTCATACTCTACCTTCGGAGTATGCTCTATTTAAGATCTTTTACAAAACACATAAGGATAAATGGTCTATGAATCTGCTTCTTACCATGTGTGCTAATGAAGAACAAAGACTGAAGCAAGAAAGACAAGAAAGTGTCCATTTAACCTCTCGTGAAGGAAAGGACATGTGGAAGCAAGTACTAGCAGCTATCATGTTTCAATTAAGAAGAAAGACATGAAGATGTCTGCCAAATCGGCTGACAAAAAGGACATCAAGGGTTTTTTTTGCTCTAGTGTGTTATGAATCAAATTTCATAAATGTACCTCATAACACATGGTGGATCGACTCTGGTACAACTGTCCACATATGTAAAATCATACAGCAATTGCTGAACAAAATGACCCCTACGAAAAGTGAACGATGCATCATTATGAGAAATAAGATGTAGTCACATGTGGAAGCTGTTGGAATGTTCAAACTTGTTTTAAAGATTGGTCACATCTTATATTTACATGACACTTTCTATGTTCCGGGTTTTTCTAGAATTTTTTTATCAATACCTATACTTGTTTCTTATGGTTATCATGTTATGTTTGGACCTTCGTTTGTTAGTTTGCACTTAAATAAT
The DNA here is from genome assembly GCA_963454935.2 of Ilex paraguariensis. Taxonomy (NCBI): domain Eukaryota; kingdom Viridiplantae; phylum Streptophyta; class Magnoliopsida; order Aquifoliales; family Aquifoliaceae; genus Ilex; species Ilex paraguariensis. The sequence goes on along the minus strand of CAUOFW020006614.1, from coordinate 405,370 downwards.
GTTGTGGTTGGTAATGATATTTTAGAGGATGATTTATTTAAATTATCCCTAGATATATCGTTTGAAACATCTTTGTTATCCCTGCATGATAAAGAACATTTTGGATTGAAACGTGACATTTTGAATGAAAATTCTTCCACCCTATGGCACAAGAGATTATGATACATCTCCATAAGGATAGGTAAATAATGGGATCTTAACAAGCCTTGAAGTTACAGATTTTGATATTTGAGTAGACTATATTAAGGGTAAACAGACTAATAAGTTTAAGAAAAGTGTCATAAGAAGCTTAAATGTGTTGGATATCACACATACAGATATTTGTTGGCCATTCTCAACCTCATGTTGTACAAGCCATAAATATTTCATCACTTTCATAAACGACTTCTCACAATACGTTATCTTTACCTCTTGTTTTATAAGGACAAAGCCTTAGATGCTTTCAAAATATTTAAAACAGAGGTAAAGTGACAACTTGATAAAAAGATCAAAACTATGAGGTCGAATAGGGGTGTTGAGTATTATGGTAGGTATACTGAATCAGGACAACACTTGGGTCCATTTGCTCGATTTCTGCTGGATAAGGTATAGTGGCACAATATAACTCCTCTTTTTGGCCTAGTTTTGACGATTTAGTGAAAATCATTGGACTGCTTGCTAAGGGAAACATAAGACATCCCTCAAAGCCCCCATGCTATTTATTCCTGATCAAAGTGGAGTAGCTGAAAGGTAGAATCAAATACTAATGAATATGATTAGGAGTATGATTAGTTACTCCACTCTCCTAGTTCTTTTTGGGGTGATGCCTTGAAAACCGTCGTGTACATTCTAAACAAGGTTCCTACTAAGGTTGTCCCTAAAACACCTTTTGAGTTATGGACCAGTAAAAACCCAATTTAGCACATCTATACATATGTGGTTGTTAAGCTGAGGCTCGGGTGTATAATCTCCAAGAGAAAAAGTTGGACCTTAGAACCATAAGTTACTATTTCATTAGTTATCCCGGTAAATCCAAGGGATACATATTTTATTGTCTTGACCGTTCTCTACAGATTGAAGAGACATGGAATGCAAAATTTCTTGAAAATGACCAAGTTAGTGGGAGTATACAACCTCAAAATATTATTTTTGAGGAACATCAAACTCTAATTTCTATGCAAAGTTCAGTTGGTAATGATTCCTCCTCCTATTATTCATAATGATTTGATGGAGGGTGAGTCAACTATTAATGCACCATCGGTAACTGAACTAGCTATCATTGAGATTCTTGCGTCCCCTACACATGTATTGGGGCAAGAAAAAACTTTAAAAAGGTCATCAAGGGTTAAGAAATCTGCAATTCCATTTGATTATATTGTGTATCTTAAGAAGTCCAATTTTGATATTGGAAAGTGTGATGATCCAACTACTTTCTCACAAATCATGAATAGTTTGAATTCCTCCACCTGGTATGATGAAATGAAGGAAGAGTTGAACTCAATGGATAAAAACAATGTTTAAAATCTAGTTGAACTATCTCCTGGTGCCACGGTCGTCACCTGTAAATAGGTTTATAAGACCAAAAAAGACTCTAAAAAAAGGTAGAATGACATATGGCCAGACTTATAGCCAAGGGGTTCACTCAAAAGAAAGGCATCGATTACAATGAGACTTTTCCACTAGTTTTTAAGAAAAACTCTCAGAGGATAATTATGGCAATGGTGGCTGATTTTGACTTAGAGCTTCACTAGATGAAAGTGAGAACAACTTTTCTTGATGGTGGTCTAGAAGAAGAGGTGTAGGGTTTTGTTTCAAAGGGGCAGAGTCATATGGTTTGCAAGCTAAATAAGTCTATATGTGGCCTTCGACAGTCCTCCCATCAATGGTATCTTAAGTTCAATGATGTGATTTCTTCATTTGGTTTTGTAGAAAATGCCTTTGATCATTGTATATATCTTAAAATCAGTGGGAGCCAATTAATTTTTCTAGTCCTATATGTAGACGATATTTTGCTTGCTAATAGTGATTTGGTGTTGCTTATTGAGACTAAACATTTTTTCTCTAGTCGTTTTGAAATGAAGGATATGGGTGAGGCCTCGTATCTCATAGGCATAAAGGTTCCCGGAGATAGATCTGGAGGAAAAATTTATCTATCTTAAAGGACCTACATTAAGAAAATGTTGGAGATATATGGTATGGAAAACTCCAAACCAAGCCTTGCACCTATGTCTAAAGGTGGCAAATTAGATAAGTCTCAATCTCCGAGAAATGAGTTTGAAAGGGGGCAGATAAGAGCAAATCCTTATGCATCATTGGTTGAAACTTTAATACATACCCAAATTTGCACTAGATCAGATATTGCATTTGTAGTTAGTTTATTGGGTAGATTCCAAAGTGACCCAGGTTTGGATCACTGGAGAGTTGAGAAGAAGATGCTTAGATATCTGCAAGGAACATTGGATTACATGCTTATGTATGGAAAATCAAATTCTCTAGAGGTTGTCGAATATACAAATTCCGACTTTGCAAGATGCCCAGATAGCAAGAGACCAACATCAGGATATATATTTTTGCTTGCTAATGCTGCAGTCTCTTGGAAAAATACAAAACAAAAATTAACAGCAGCTCCTACTATGGAAACTAAGTTAGTTGCATGTTATAAGGTGATTACACAACCAATTTGGTTGACGAAATTTATCATTGAGCTAAAGGTTGTTGATTCTATTTCGAAGCCCATAAGGATGTTATGTGGGCAAGGTATCTAATGATAACAAGTACTTGGATATTAAATACCTTGTCATAAAGAAGATATGTGAAACCTTATGACCAAAATTATAGCTCTAGGATAATACAAAGATCATGTAGATGATACAGGTCTAGCGAACTATATTTTTGGTTAATGTATTATTTGTGCACTTTTGAAGACATTATCAATTTATTGAGACGAGTTAAACGTATCGGGGTGGGTCATTTTGTGTCAAGTTGATTTCAAGTTTGTGTCGAAAATCCTAAAACACGAATCTAACATGTTTAATAATCATGTCGAAATGTGTAAACACTAACTAGATCTGACCATTAAACGGATTACCTGAATCCAATTTGTTTAACCCGTTTAATAAATAGGTCGTTTTCAAGTTAACATACATAATATGACCTGTTTAACACACACAACACGACCAGTTTAACACACATATCTTGTTTTCACACCTGTTTATTACCATTAAATACATTATTTAATCATTCATCCAAAATTTCAAATAATATTTTCACCAATAACATATCACATCTCATTAATGAAATTAACTAAAATGCATTCAAGTTTTAACCCAAAAATTAAAGAAATAACTATACTAGTATACTGTCATAATAATGTTAAGAACTATACTGTCAATTACTATAGTAGAAGCAAGAATTAATAAGTAATAATGTTAATACAAAATCAGTCATTGATAATAGGCAAACTATAATGCTATAAACGGGTTAAACGTCCATAATGGGTTACGTCGGGTTCGTGTCTAAATCATATTAACCGTTTAAAATATACGGGTTAATCAAGTCAAAATTAGGTTGACCTCCGACATGATTTTTTTTTTGCGTTTAAGTGTGTTGACCCGTTTAATTTCTTATCCAACCCATTAATTGTATCTTCGGTTCTTGTCGTGTTAATGTGTCGTGTCGAAAATTGAAATCCCTAAGTTTATTGCATCACATTTGTTATGTTATTCTACTTATAACATTTGTCACATGAATATAATATTAGCAATCAAACATTTGACCAACAAATTAATTTTATGAGAAATCCATTTATAAAGAAAATTAGCCAAAAGACTTGATTATAAGAGTTTGGTGATATTATGATCATGGAAGGTTATATGTTATATACTGGTGTATATCCGCCATGGTTCATATTACTATTCTTAGGTAATCAAGAATAAAGTTTAGGTCACTCATATTGAGATAAATTTGATAAGCGCGCATAACTCTACCAAATCCAAATATCTGCTTATTTCAAAAATATATTATTATTTTTATTATTTTGTTTAACTTTCCTTGTCAATATGGTCCAAATGGGAGAATGTTGGGACTTATTTGGTGGGACCCATAAGTGGACCACAATTTACAAGGTACAGAGTTAGGTTATGGGATAAGGATATCCTAATTAAAAGACCTAACCTATGTTGGTTTGGTTAGTGGGCAGTTTCCTTATAAAAGTGGAGTCCTAGATAAAGGAAACAGTTTAATTAATGATCAATTTCCCTAAAAGTTTTTTTTATGGAAGGGAAGTGAAACTGATTATTTTAAACTAAGGCATTTGGCTAAGAGTGAGGGAGATATTAGTTGCCAGAGAGACCCCATCTCCTATTCACGCTTACAGACATCTCACTCTTTGGAAAAACTATCTACAACCTATGGAAAATTAAGTTAGTGAATATGTTTGATATATGATCCGATAAATGACCATTAGGTCTATCAATATGGCCTTATTAACATGTGGATAGCCACCACATATTTGAGTTCTGAGCATGCAGAAGTGGAAAAATACACATCCAAAATAAAAAGCTAAACAGACTCACCTGCCAATGGATCCTTCACAGAACACAAAGAATGAACCATCCTTGCTAAGTGACACACCATTAGAAAATTGGAGACCCCGAACAAGGACTGTGGTTTCTTTTGTATTTGGATTATATTTCAGGACCCTCCCACTGTCTTCTGCGGCGAAAACTAACTGCATAAAATTCCTGAAAACAAATATTGCGCAATGACTAAAAATAAAACTCAAATAGCAAAACACGATAGAAAAGCAGCTTGCAGTAGTAGAAAGTTGTTTATATCATAAGAGAAACTGAACTTGCAAATGGCTGCTCTCAGTCCATGCAGGCATCAAACAAAAGGCCTGCTAGACCAAACTACTTTATTATATCAAAACCCTGAAACAGTTTCATGTACCATAAAAAATCAAGGAGTTAAAGTGAAACGTTGGAAAGATAGCGATACTAACAACGTTGATCAGTACAAAAACTTTAAAAAAGAGATTTTCCAGACTGGGTGAGTAAATGTAAATTGTAATAGAGATCATCAACTGATTAGACTTTTCTCTTTTAATGTTGTTTTCTTTCCATCTTTCTTTCAAAATTCCTGATTACAACACTCTTGCATGAATCTAAATTCGATTCCTGGAAAAAACTGTGGAACAGCCTTTTGGAGACTATTCATCTTATTTAGTGCAAGGACATTAGTATCCTTTCTCAATAGCATTGTGTTTTTGCACTAACATTATGTGGAATTTAGTGGCCCTAACTGTACGACTTTCTTTTATATTAGGTAATCCCAGAAAATCACATTCTAGGGTTGTAATCCCACTATAAAGCAAACCTACCTCCTTTGATATTTGGTGCTGCTATCTGTAAAGTATATATTCCCTTCTTCATCGATATCCAGGTCGTTGGTGAACCTCAGAGGCACCCCTTCAGCTTCAGTTGCCAATGATGTTGCTAATCCACCTTCAGACCCAACCTTCATCAACCCAAAATAAGCATCTGCAATGTACAAATCACCTGTTTTCTTTTCAAATCGAAGTCCCAAAGGCCTGCCACATATGTGCTCATTTTTCAAGTAACTCAAAGCAGATGGTTTCGGGGCACAAATTTCTGACCTGAATTCCACATTGCAGATGGTATATGAGAAAAACTACAGCTATTTAGAAGAGGATCCTTGTAGAATTTTTCACAAAATCAAGAAAAACAAACACGACTCGGACCCTTTTCATATAATAGCAAGTAAATAAGCCCAATTATTCAGAATTAGGTGTGATCTTTTAAAGTCCAAATAACATTTGAAAAAGTTGATAGCATATAGTCTTCACTTTAAAACATTGCAACTAGCTATGTTAGCAATAGCATTTCTCAGAAAAGCAATAGATTGGATTTCCTTTCCTGTATTTTTCAAATAAATCATTTCTTTAGGAGCTTTTATTTCCTTAAGCATATGCATGCAGTTTATAAAACCCAAACATCACTGATTCAGCGTCAATGTATATGAGAAGTATAATATTCATGGATATTAACACATATTTAAGCTGCAATATAATTCTAACATGTAAGCGGACATTGTTTATCCCCACTCCTTTTCCTCCTCAACCCTCTCTCAGCCTCGGATTCGCCTGCCCACCCACGCATGACCCTCACTCACTTAATGCCTCCAGATCTATTTCACTAGATGACTTCAATAAGCAACAATTAGTTTTAGTCGCCACTTTTAACACATCATGCCAAACTCAGATGCTCACTTTCTTATCTTCCTTCCATTGATAAATTATATGTATGGACAACAGACCATCAAAAGAAAAAGAAAGGTGAAACACCTGCCAAACAGAAGTTATTGACAGTCGGCCAAAAAAAAATGCATCAGAATAACTTGGAAGAAAGTACTTTCAACATGTTTAGTTTGAATTGACCAATCAAGAAAAGTTATAAAGCCATGATTTTGCATCGACTGTTTATTCTCAATATTTAGGCCATCAATTTATTGATTTGATAAGCACATTCTAACTTATATCCCTTGCCATCCTAAATATACTGGGTGTTGGATATCACCTCAGTAGAGAAAGTACCAGCATCACTGAATATAATACTCATTTCATTTATAGTATTCTTTTCTTTTGAATACACGCTATTAATCCTTCATATTTCTTCCCTCCTGGTTGATTTAACACACAAAAAAACCTAGTCAAAAATAATTATCTCTCAACGACTAGCTAATATTTTTCAACAAAATACAATTAATTTGAATCATAATCAACAAAACATTGGATAAAGATCCATTCTTCTGTTATTTGTGATAAGCAGATAAGTAACAAACACACAATTGGATTGCTATTTTAAATGGGCTATTCTTGTAATAAACTCAATGAATGAAATTTCGGAAGTTTGGTGCTGACTGAAAAACAACGATGATACTGACAAATGACAAGATTCTAACATCCTCCTCCCTATTAACATAGTTGACCCTGATAAATAGGACCAATGTTTTGTGAGCTCAATTAAGTCAGGCTGAAATAAATTTAATGCAACTAAAAATAAGAACCACAGTGGAACCTAACCAAAACACCAAGAACTCAATACAATTGAACTCACACTACCCCCTAATATTTGTGGCCTTGCCAATTAAAATGCATACGCAGGCCTTTTGGAGGATATCTTGCCTTCCATATTGTACCTCTTTCCTTACTTCTCTTCCTTAATATTGTTTATAAAAATGCATCTGCAGGCAGGAAATTGCCAAAGACAATCAGGTTTTGTTTAACATTTTACGAAATTGAGTAACTAAATCCATCTTTCTAAGCTATTTTGTTAGAACATACAACATTGAGAGCTGCAACTCTAGCCAATTCATGGAACATTTCTAGAGTCTCTATTCCAGAGTCACCTCTACTGTGGATTGTTCAGAGTATGCAGAATCTTAAAAAGCAATGCTACTACAGTATAAATATGGTAATGTTGGGGGAAGATTATAAATAATGCCATTAGGGCTTTTACCACATTGTCTAATGAAAAGTGGTTAAAAATATTATTATAGACACAAGTTGGTCATCAGGTTATAAAATATCTCGTAAGAAATTCATAAGTGAGCATTGACTAAACATGCTCCATTTGCATTGGCTTCTGATGTTGGTAGTTGGTGCAGTCCTTTCTCTTCAATTCAGTGTAGTTACAGTAAGCTGTCCCAGGACCTGGATGACATCATAGGCAAAGGAAGTTCCCTAATTGTGTAGGAAAACCTCACCCAGGTTGGTGGCTGCCGAGATTTTCAAGCTTCCACCTTCTGAGATCACCAGGGCATTTGCTTATGGCAAGTGAGTATGTAATGAAAAAGTAATAAAGTATGCTGACATATTGTATATCAATTGGACTTAAACATAGATTTCAAATATTGAGATATATTTTAACAGTATTTCTTATTATAAATGAGAATCAATGCCAAATGCACAATTCTCTATTTTTAGGGCATATTGAAGCATTGATTTATAGAAACATCTTTTATATAGGTGGAACAGAAAAAATGTCATTACCCTATGTGGCCCCTATTAACCATTGGTACTCAGATGGATGGTTTGGACATGGAAAAAAATGGCTGCACTTAAGGCGAACACACAACTTTTCAGTAGTTAGCCTGAGGACTTTGATATTCTACGGTTAATTGCCAAGCAAGTATGAGGACGAAAAATTAAGGGAAGTAAGTGGGCATAATGGCTCTTTGTCCAGGCTTATTTTCTGTAACATTTAGCTTATTGCTGAAAATAAAAAAAAATTGTGAGTATGCTGCAGCTATTAAGCTTAAAATAAGCTAAAAAAAGCTTAAATAATCCATAATCCTTGTGCACCCCCAACGGGTTGCTCTTCCAATTGTAGTTTTTACAGAGGCACACGTCTGTACTACCAATGACACAATTCACTTTCTAAGATTCTCCCACCCAAAACAAAAAATCCAACCATGCCCTTGTATGAAACCATTTCAGCCCATGACCTCACATCCATTTGCTCTTCCCCGAACTTCCTCCCCTCTCTCTCTCTCCTGTCAATTCGCAAGCGATCATCTTCTAATCAACAATGAAGCTCGGCGATAACCCTTGGTGAGTTGGTGTATTGTGGTTACACATGGAATTTTTAATCCCCATATTTTTCCATTTAGTAATATTATGTGTAATTGGACAACGAAACATCAATAGTGATCAAGATCATTAGTTTGGATGATGAAGTACCACTTAATCATCATAAATTTAGATTTTTCATTTTCATTTTGCAAATTTAGGGTTAATTTATGAATTCAGAAAGTTAGGTTTGGGGACCAACTGGGTTGGTCAAATTTATTGGATATTGTTATTGGTCACTATAGAGAGCGATATTAGCGCAATAGTATTCTTGGCTCCGGGTATGTAGGGCAACCCACCAAATAGCTGCCAAGCTAAGGGAGGAGGTTAGGGGACCAGAGTCGACAAGGTTAGGTTTATTTTATAAAGAATCAGCTCTTTGAATAAGCGGGGCTTGGCGAAAACCTTGTGCACCAGACAACCTTATTGTTAATTGTTAATGTCAAGGATGTCCCCTATAGAAATAGATACTCAGATTATGTCAGCTTGTATTGTTATGCAATTTTAGGATTTTATCTGTAAAAATATTCTATTTAGGGCATTAGTCAAGTCCTTTGAGTTCGGAATACATATAGCTTTTGGATTTGGATAGGAATAAGGATTGTTTTGGGGGACAATACATTATTGTTGTTTTCCATCTTATAGTATTGTATTGCTTGTACATGGGATGATAGTCCATCTTTGTAGCCTTCGAAAGTCTTTTCTCGGATTGGGGTCAAAATTATCTTATAGCTAGAGAACATGTGAAACTGCAAGGTCAGACCGAGATAAAAGAAAGTGAAATTACATGTAAAAGCAGCTTTTTATGATGATATGTATTCTTTGGAGGGTCAAATTGAAATTTTCTTACAATTGGTGAAATCTTGGTTTTATTTTTCATCAACGTACAAGCATCTGTTTGTATGTGTACTTGTGCTTAAATGGTGGGATATTTATGGAGTTTCTCTCACTGTTTGCTTTAACTCTGCAACAGTTAGATTCCAAATTGTTTGTTCTCTAGATTCTTCTCTTACTCATCCATATACGTATAGAACATTAACTTTTTGACCAGTGCGTGATATTTTTTCTTTTGCCTGCGGATTTTGAGCATAAAGATTCCACTGACCTGTAAAAAGTGAACCTAACCCTTGGAGATGCAATAATACATCTAAGAAATTATTCCATCGAAAATACTCCCTTCGGGATCATCATCAAAATTATACTTGTTCCACCGGGGGTGTTTCCTTAGTATATCAGTTGCTCTTAGAAGCATGGGAGCAGCTCGGTATTCTCCCTATAAAGCTCCCAAGACATCGGCGTTGCTAACCAAACGTAGCCTTACAAAAGGGGGCTGCAATTCTGCCCTCCGCAATGTAAGTGCCACCCCTGGTAAATCTTTTTTTTAACAAGTAGCTCTCACAATTTGCTATTTGTTGGCACTTTACTCATCCTACTCCAAGAATACTGCTCAATTTCTAATATTCTCTGGTCCTTTGGAGAGTGTGCATGTTCAGCGTTGTTGCCTTTATGCAGATGGCACTCAACTTACCCTAAGTCAAGGATTGGAACGTGGATTGTTGCTTCTTTGAGAAACTGAAGAAAGTTGTGTTTATAATGGGCTGAGTTGAAGAAAACTGAAGCTGCTGGTGATGATACTGTGTACTCGATTTTGCTGCTACCATTTCAAGATTAATTTTTTCAGTGTTGATTCCAATTGCTGTAACTTCTTCTAATGTCCAAAAGCAATTGTCTAGGTGGATGTCTACTTGGTACCAAGTTAAGGGTACCAGATATTGGGAGGCTCTGACAGTATTCTTTTGTGGTCTCATACACAGGTGGTTTTGGTCCCTTTACTGCTCGTCCAAAACTTAATTTCTTTACACTTCCTCTACTGATACAATTAACAATAAGATTTTGGCCAAACCTGTTCCAGCAATGTAAAATGTTGTTCTTTGGACAATATAAAATAGAAACAAGAAGGAAACCAAAAAAAATGTATAAAGATCCTAAAAGCATATGAATATGCAATAGGAAAACTAGAACCACTGCCATTCGCTAAATCTTACCAAGTGAACAGAGAACCCATAGACCAATACTACTTGGTTTATTTGGGGTGTAAAACAAGAATGGTCATCTTACACTTAAAAAGTAGAGAACCATGGCATATTCTCCAATTGATGATGTAAGTGAACTGGATGAAAGGAGAAGTTATATTGGCAACAAATTTAGTCACAAAAGAAAAATACTTAAAATTATGCAATCACATCTTAATTCTACATCTCATATTTCAGAAACTTGTAGTCACAATAATAGGAGAAATGAAATATGTTGTTTATTACCAGTGTCCATGTCAAAAAAATGGGAAAAAGAAACTTCGTCAGTTATTTCAGTTAAATAAATTTATCCTAATGCTTCAAAGGGGGAAATAAAAAAAAATAAAAAGAAAGAAGGAAACTCTACCTTAGTAACGACCTTCCATAAACCAAACTCATATCTCAAAACTCAAGTTTCTAGTCAAATACATTCACGTTCCTCCGTCTACACAAGTCAATTACATAGAAAATAGAGCTACATACACTATCTTAAGATAAATTTTCAACACAACATTCCATCAATAAATACCCACCATCCAAAACTCCAGTACAAAGCTAATATACCAAGTTTCAGCTAAAATTTTCAACACCCTACAGTAAAAACACACAAATTTCAGCCAAAAACTAATCATATAAATATCAGGAAACTCACCGATTGGCTGAAGTATACGCGAAATCAGTCCATTTCTCACCATTCCAGAACACAATCCTACCATCAGCAACCCCGGTGTAAGGTCCACGGCCTTGAGGATCAAAGACCATGCTTTCGGGCCCTTGGACCTGGTTCAGAAACTTAATTTCCGACTTTTGTAAAAGATTTTCACTGTCCCTTTCCACTGGCACATCGGACCATGGAGCCATGTCCACCTTGTAGGCCTCGAAGTCCGGGAAGTCGGAAATTGGGCTGTGCTTAAAAGGGTCAACTCCACAGTAAATAGCTAAGAGAAGGAAGAGTCCCCCAAGGATTCCGATGGGTGACATTGCCGGAAAACTAGAGGTCCTCGGTGAGTGAATTAGTGGGTGTAGTGGATAGACTCTGAAGTAGTTGAGAGGTTTGGACTTTGTGAACCCTATCTCTGTGCGTTTCTTTCAGCGTTAACTACCAAACAACTACCTTCAGTTTGTTGTGACTGTACAGTGTGCAGCTCCGAAGCTGCCCTTCTATAGAGAGAGAGAGAGAGAGAGAGGGAGAGAGGCTTTGGATGAATCTCCAAGATTTTGTTTTCTCGTGGAGGGTTAGGATTGGGTACGTACGCTGTTACGTAAGTTGGTAATGGCCAATGAAGTATGGTCATTTGATGTGATTATTATGTATGATCAAAAAAAATATGATTATTATGAGAGTAAATTACACTTTACCCTATTAAACAATTACCTTTATTTCACTTTATACTCTCAACTATAAATTTTTTTATATTACACATTAAAATATCAATTTTATTTCATATTACTCCAATAATTAATGACAAGCTTAAAATTTTTGTCAACGAAGGGAGGGAAACCCCAAATAGCTTCCCGCTAAGTGTCTAGTACCAATTTATGTTTACATCTTTTGCAACCAAATGGTTGTTAGGAAGAAAAAAAAGGTCGGCGAAAGAAAGAAAATTTAAAATTTAAGAATGACAAAATTATAGATGAATATTTTTCTTAATTTTTGACCCATACATATACAACAGATAATTGTTTATTGATAGTAAAGACCATTGACATGCACATTTATGGTCAAAAAATTGACAGCTGTTATCTATTGGAATAAATTTTATAGTTGAGGGTACAAAGTGAAATAAAAAAAATAATTTGAGGTGATAAGTACAATTTACCCTTATTATGACTAAAGGCTAATCTCATTTTGCACCTTGAGAGATGTTTTATTTTTTAATTTGTACTCTCAATATTATGAATTAGTAGTAATATGGATTTAATCTTACTATCGCTCAATTTTTCATTATAAATTAAAAAATGTGAATTGCAAGTACTTCAGGCTTTATGTGTAAATTCATCAACTATTGACGTTTTATGTGAATTGGATATGATATGGTTAACTTTTAGTTGATTAATGAAACCCTATTTTAATACACAAAACGGTGCAAAATTAATCACATAGTGATGAATATACCTCATTCTTATGCTTGAAGTACTTGCACCTCATGGATTTCAATTTATATAAAAAAAACTGAACGACAATTTAGGTTAGGTCCACATTGCTATCAATTCATAATATTAAGACTGTAAATTAATTTTTTTAATGTTTGAGAGTACAAATTAAGAATCAAAATATCTTTCAAGTGCAAAGTTAGATTAACCCTATGACTAATCACAACATTTCCAAGTCAAAGAATTTCATTTGTGAAATACATTTCTATACTTCAAAATTTTAAAATATGATGGGGAAAATCAACCTTCTTCAGACTTGATATTCATTTTGAAAATAAGGACAGGTTACATATGCTTCATAGTCAAATTGCTACAAGTATTCACCAAACCAATCTAGAAAGGTAGGCAAAAGATAACCCATATAGCATGTTATCTTATGGATCTAGATAGAGGGCATTAAAAAAATAAATGGATAACAGTCTGAGGGCTTTGGTTACAAAAGGGCCAGAAAATATTTAGAACATGCATTATGGAGGAAAGATACTTTTTGTGGGATGCTTTCAGATGCCATTCGCCAAAGCATGATTGTGTGTCTTTCATGTATAGGTGAATGCCAAAGTTTTGTCCAACCTTTTGGCTCAAGATATGTGCTATTGGTCTTTTTCAGTTCTATGCAGTTGTATATAGATCTTGTGTCAAATTGACCTATTTTACTGGGGATCCATGCCGTTGATCATCTCCTGGGAAAGTTGGAAGCTTTTCTTGAGAATTGATTGTACTGTTGTGGAAAAAAAACTTAGACAAAAGAGCTTCTTTCCATTCATTCCTTTGGTTATCAATCAGGTTGTACTGTTGTGAAAAAAAACTCAGACAAAAGGTCTTCTTTCCATTCATTCCTTTGGTTATCAATCAGGTCAACAACTAGTGTTGGAAGACGGTCCATGTCTTGATCAGGCTGCACTGGAAAATAAAGCCCGGCCTTTTGTCGTCAAGTTTTTAGAAGATCCTATAATTTTAGATATATTATCATAACACATGAGTAACTGATTAATATAACTATATTGTTGTAAAGCTTGATATAAGGAGGGAGAGAATAAGGAGAGAAAGAGTAACGACGAGAGAAAATAGAGGGGAGAGAGATGAAAAAATCAAATCAAATCAAATATTTACACATTTGAAAAGAAAATAAACTATCAATGGAAGAGAGAGGAAAAAAATTGGGGGATATATAAAGAGAATAACGGAGAGAAAGAGAGAGTGAAAGAGTAATGGAGAGAAAGGGAGAGAGAATAATGGAATAATGAAATGACATTTTAGACTTTTTCCAAAAAAATGCAATTAGAGCCAAATAAGTTTCCTCAATTTATTTTATCTCAAATAAGTCTAAATTTAAGATCAACATAGATGCAGCAGTGGCTCAAAGAACTGCTAGGGTGGCAGCAATTGCAAGGAACTCAAAAGGTGAGGTATTTTGCATCCATACTTGCAGAAGCGTATCCTGCAGAGGATACCGAGGCTTTAGCGGCTAGACATGCAACAATCTGGCCAAAATCAACAGCGTGGAACTATGTCACCTTTGAAGGGGATAACCAAACAATGATCCACTCAGTCATGCTCCCACATGTAACATCACATTGGTCCATCCACAACATCATCCAAGACATAAAGATTCAACTTGCTGAGCAATGGGGTTGGTCCATGGTCCAAACTAGAAGAGAAGCAAATGGCGCTGCACACGAATTGGCTAAGTGAGGTATGGCAATGAAGTACACTGCTCTCTCGTGGCGGGTGCGATCCTGCAAAACAGTCAAAGGCTCACTCCAAGAGGATCTCATGGACAACGGAGTAACGTGACCAAGGAAGGGCAATGGTTCAATTTGTTTATTATTTCCTTTCTAGTTAATTTCTTTACTTGTACTTAACTATTTTGCTCAGCCAAAAAAATAAAATATAGCATGTTATCACTTTAGGAAACTCAAGTATGGCCCATAATGTGGGTCCAATTCAATACCATATCTTCATTTTTAGGTTAACAAAAACATGATAGATGCGAGTTTTCTTACGATGTTATTTTACTTTATTTTATTTTTTGTACAAGCAATATAAAAATATGTTAAATTAAGATAACTGTCTACTATTCACTTTTTGGTCCAATACTAATTGTTTCAAAGAGTGTCGTACTCTTTTGCAAATAACACACATCATATAATCGAACTTTTCTACTTTCCAAAAGATCATATCAACCAATTCTAGAAAGTCGTATGAATACTTAATACACTTAATTCCTAATTATCTCCTTAGTGGGAGTCTAATTTACACGGAATGCCAAATATGTCATAAAGGATTGGAAAATTGGGAGACCAAAGTGGTCTTTCTAGTGTAATCATCTCTATTTGTCAATTTATTTATAATTTTAATGGAATTTGTCACACCCCGACCTAGAGAACATTATGTCCAAATCTGCTAGAGGGGACTCCTCTCCCAAATACACACTTATACCTTGTACATATGAATTTTCAATTAAAAAAAAATAGTAATTTAAATTGATTAGTTACAATAGTATAACTTTACTCCCTTTATATCCTAACCATTCTTTTACATGAAATAATACCTATACAACCTTACTTTAGTACAATGCATAGCTCTCTAATTACAAAACTCAGTAACTATACAAAATGTCCTCACAAGACACAGGAAACCTTTTTCCTCTTATACTGGCTAGACCCAGCAGTGGACATCCCATTTGGACATCCCACTTGTCTTTATTTACCAGAAAAACATATACTAAAGAGGGTGAGTATACACGCTCAGTGAGTGTATATAAGCAATCAACAATAACAACTGTAATAACAGATAATGCATACACAATTATTATATTCCCAATCAACTAAACCGCACTTTAAATAGTTAGATATAAGCTTCTTTATCTCTTTAGTAATCTTACAATACGCCATTACCAGCATTCCATTAAAGTTATATCAATACTTGTCCCTCAACCGATCTTGCCTTGTAGACCACATCTGCCACACATGCTACATATTTTTCATTTTGACAATATTGGCCCTACTAGCTATATAACTGTTATTAATGAATTATTCAACAATAAGGTTACTCTTAGAAATCATACACTATATAGTAATCACAATCCTATCATAACCAACAAGACAAATCGCACAGCTAATTATTTACGACAAACAACACAAGCCTTTAAGGCACCATCATTCAACAATTCATTCATATGCATTTATAAGTTCTTTCACCCAATCACATATCAACTCACTCAATAGTCTTCAACCATGCCAATAATATGATAAAGTTTTTTTACCGTTCCAATCACAAGCAATAAGCCACCTCATTACACAAATTCATAACATATAAAGTAAATTTTAACTAATCTCATACACACAAAAAATACACCCATCTCAAGTCCCGATATCGCATAATCTCCGTCGTCAAATAAAATCTTAAGCATTTCTGTCGTACGAGTCGACACATCCATTCCAACCACACATTATAATTACCACATAAATACTTTTTACATATACATATAAATACCTTTTCCTTCCAAATGATACACTCTTCACCACCCTAAACTTTACTTATCTTTTACTCATTTTACTCACTTCAATTCTAGTTTGAATCATCATTCCATGTATTTGTAAGCCATTAAACTCATATAAACTTACAGTAATACTAAACTGACCAAATTTAGGGACCAAATTTTAAACCCAAATGACATGACAGATGACTTAGGCTTTTTTGATTGGTGTCATGTCATTTGGGCCCCAATAAAAACTTCAAATAATCAACTGTCATGTCATTTGAGCTCTAAATTTGATCATCAAATTTGATCAGTCTAGCATTACTCTAAAACTTATTTAAGATCCTTTAAGTACCTTGATAAGATTTTAGATAAATTACATAAGAGCCCAGAACATCACAATAAATTTGCCGAGATTCGCTCTGATGAACCTGAACCGGTTAATCATGTTTCTTCAACTAGTCGAAGTTTATCCTCGCTCAACCTGTTGAACACCTGCTTCAACACTCAGTCGAGTGTCCTCACATGCAAATGTTGTAATAATTACACTAAGTTCCCCTTGTTTTGCTTATTTTCACATTTAACCACGTGTAAATTTTTGACACTATTTAAATTTCACCCATACTCTCCTCCAATTCGTAATTCAACAATTCAATTTCTTAACTAAAACATACTTTATCAGAGTTTAATTAGCATAATTTTACCCCATGTAAATATTAACAAATTACACTTTCACCTACAATATTTATGAAATACCATGGTATGCGTGCTTAGGTCTCACAAGATTAAAATAACACAAAATGAAAGCTCAAAAGGCTAAATGACAAAATTTAAGGAATAAATATTAAAGTGACAGAAAAGGGCATGTTTAGCCGAGCATTACCGTAGTTTAGCAATTGAACAGATTGTCTGTGTTTCACATCCTAATGCTTAGCAGTCTCATTTGAATTGGATGCCGAAAGGAAAACAAACTCACTCCACCAATAAACGAAACAAATATAGAGTTTACCATTAAAGTTGTGTTAAAGCAAAAAAAAGAGAAGACTTTATTATGCTTTAGACAGAGACTCTAACCTGAACGTCTAATGTGAGCTTACGATCGTGATGGTTGAAGGAATCTTGTTGGAATATAACTCTGATACCACTTGTTGAAACATAGCTCTGATACCACTTATTGATTTTATATAGCGGATAATTAATATAAATAATATTTGTTGGAAGATAGAAATTCAAAGATGAGGAAATAATAAAGATATGACACAAAGATATAACATGGTTTGATACAGTATACCCACCTTGATACACCAAACCTATATCCACGGATCAAGAATCTACATCAATATTGTTCATTGAAATCTGGTTATCTGGTAACTGATTACACAATACTCAACCCTATTTATAGGGATAAAATACTATAACCCAAACATATTTAGATATAACTTGATCTTTATTTTTCCTATTACATGTCTAACATACATATTTATGGTACATTAAAACTCTTCCAATATAATCCTATTTCATATAAGATTCTCACATTGATTATTCAACAAACTCTCAATTATGATAACTAGGGAGTTTGAGTCAAATTCCAACAGCCTCCCTTGAACCAAGCTCTTCAAATTTGGTCATGCCCAAGATTGAACTTATCACCCTTAATTCTGATTCACCAATTTTTCCAAACACTACATGCAAACATGCTCTTCAGAGTCGCCACAATCCTCTCTGTTTTTCAAGAGCCTGCGTTTTAGCCTGCATCATATGTGCATCTCTGTTCGCGTTTTACCTGCTCTTAGGAGGTCTCAATAGTCAATGCTTCACCATTCAAAAGTAAAAGCCAAGTGACTCATAACCCACGAGACACCAAATCATCACTATTGAGTTTATGTCAACCCAATAGCTCTCAAACCATTGAAATACTACGACTTCAACTCTAAGAGCCAAAAAAACCTAAAGAAATATCTTCAACAAAGCACGTGTGATAATTCTTGAAATCCAAACAATTAGGAAACAACATAGTCTTCCATTTGATTTCATACCAACTTAATTTTTTTTTTGTTGGTAAATCTAAATATGAATTGTACATACGTGGCAAGAGAATATTCTTCAACATGAACAACAACTTGATCATTGAATCGCTTATAACTTGCTTTGATTGTTGCACTAGGATCATCAATCTAGCTTGGATTGTTCTACCAGAATCATCAATCTAGCTCTCATTGTTTTACTAGAATCATCAATCTAGCTCTAATTGTTACATCAGGAATGCTAATTTGGCTCTGATACCACTTGTTGGAATATTGCTTTGATACCAATTGTTGAAACATAGCTTCGATACCACTTATTGGTTTTGTATAGCGGATAATTAATACAAATAATACTTATTGAAAGATAGAAATTCAAAGATAAAAAAACAATAAAGATATGACACAAAGATATAACGTGGTTCGATACAACATGCACACCTTAGTCCATCGTACCTACATCCATGGACCAAGAATCTATATCGATGTATTATTCATTGAAATCTGGTCATCTAGTAACTGATTACATAATACTTAACCCTATTTATAGGGATAAAATACTGTAACCAAAACCTATTTAGATACAACTTGATCTTTATTTTTCTTATTACATGTCTAACATTCCTATTTATGGTATATTAAAACTTTTCCAATATAATCCTATTTCATATAGGATTCTCACATTGATTATCCAACAAACTCTCATTCATGATAACTAGGGAGTTTGGGTCAAATTCCAACAATATTGTATACGGTCCCCATCCCCACCTTTACATCCTTTCATATCAACACTTCTACTAACACAAAAATTTCTTTAAACCTAACAAAACCCAAAAAAAAATATATATATAACAATAAATTGAGAATGGACAACAATGCCATAAACTTTAAAAAAACCATAAATTTCACAATTTGATTCAAAGATATAAACTGGACAATATCAAATAACCATAAATTTACACAATGTACATACTTGGGCTTTCACATCCTTTGGCACCACATCACCTATGTACGTCAAATAGCAAGCCATTTACTTCCCGTGGCATGAACCACATTTAATCATCATTGATGACGGCTCAAAAGCAGCATTGGTGATTTCTACAACAAAGAATTACTCATGGTTCACTTTTTTTAGGAACATGATTGGTGCAAACAAAGAGAACATAAATGAATTCTTGGTATGACACCAAATTAGTTTGGAATTCATTCACAACCACCAAAGATTGCAGCAAAAGTCACTAAAGATTATAGAAAAAAAAACATTTAAACATACAAATTTACAAAGCTTTCTTATATTCTGATTTTTTTCTTGGTAGCCTTTATCATGTGGGAAGCTTCCTTCTATTCACAACATAAAGAACTACACAAAATAAATTTTTTTTTTGAACTTTTGAAGACACGTCAACAACATTTAGTATTAATGTTGAATAATTGTTCCAAATAAAATTAGCTCAAGCAATTCTCACCCTAGCTTTGAAAAAACCTGAATGCACAGGTCTCGGGAAAGGAAAATCAACAATTTAACTGTCGGGTCAAATTGAGGAAGAGGAAAGGCAAAATCGCAGCCACTGGCAAGAAAATCATTGAACACGCTAAGATTTCTCTTTCATGTGGGCTGTGGGGAGGTGGTGGCTATAGGCAGATGTGGGGGGTAGTGTGGTGCGTTCAAGAATTTTTACAAACAATTGATGTGCATTATTGTGGGGGTGTGTTGGTGGCTATTGTCGGGTTGCATTATGTGGGTTTTATGGTGGGGAGGGATAGAGAAAGAGAGAGAGAGAGAGGACATGGCTGTCGTCAATGCGTCATTAGTGGTGGATGCTAGAATCAATGGCGATTGTGGTGACTCAATGATGTAACACCAAATATATTCACACCAAAATTTCAAATCTATAACACATATTTACAGAGAAAACCAAAATCAACCCTAAATACAAACAATTAATCACAAAAATTAATTCAAAAAAATTGTGTGATTTTGAATCTGTTAAGTGAAGAGAAAAATGGTGTGAGGGAGATGATAGATCTGGGGTTTTTGGCTAGCATGGCATCGGCTGGTGAGAGCCAGCGAGAGAGAGGTAGAGGTGAGTGAGAGGACAGAGAGAAGGGGGAGATACCTACACTAGATTGGAGTTACCAATGGTGGTGGGTTGTGCTGGTGGCTCTTTGGTGGTGGGTTGCGTTGGCTGGAAAGAAAAGAGAGATGTATTGAGGGCACCAAGAGAGACTGGTTTGAAAATTTTTACATGAGAGAAGAGAAAGAGAAGAAGAAGTGGGAGGGAGTGATCTGGGAAAGTCGGCTTGACACGCAACATGACCGTTGAGAAAGATGGTGAAATTCAAGTTGTGAGCTCATTTATCATATAAATGAATGGTTTTGAGAGGGAAGGTGGTGGCCGTTGGATAACTTTATTTGAGAGTGTACGATGAATTTGTTGAAATTGTCTTATTTTATATTATAAATTTAGATAATTTATGATGATAATAAAGTTATCAAAGTTGAGTAAATAATGAAGGAAGGATTAGGTTGAAATGAGCGAAAATTTGATGAAGGAAAAAAGTTAGGAGGCATTTTGGAGCATAAATACACATCGATGAGAATTTGTGAATGAAATATTTTGACACTATTTTTGGTATTTTTGTCATAAATTTTTACCTCGATGTCCAATTGATCTGATTTTTATTGCATTGGAAAGTATAATTCAAGAGATTCAAAAGTGTATTTCGTTAAAATTTCATGAATCGGCCTCTAACGATGCAAAAATCAAGCTCAAAGTCTGAATAAATTCGGTATCCGCATCCGGACGCACCAGCCACATCTGAACGCACCTATGATGAGTTTTCCAGCAAATTTTGATCATCCAAACGTGATTTTACCGTTCAAACATGCTTACGAAGTTTTGTCCAGTAAATTTTGACCATTGGGATGCAATTTGGTCGTTAGGAAACACATCCTTGGACTTGATGCATGAAATTTGAATTTAAAACACTTTTTTTTTGAAAAGGGACTCCTCCCAAACCAACCCTAGACCTTCTAGTATATATATATATTACCTCTATTGTGTTGAGGAAGATCTTAGATCCCTCCTTTTAACCTTCTATTTTATTTTTCTTAGCTTTTAGAGATCTATAATATCTCGTGAGTAGTTTTCTTTGTACTATTTAACCTAAGGTATGAATTTATGATTGTTTTTTTGGATATTATATTTATGCAATTTTTATTATATTCTTACTGTTAAATCTTTATTTTACCAAGATTGATTGATTGGCTTTAGCAAAGTTTTATACTCTATATAATTGTTTGATTTTCTATTAACAAGATTGAGTTCTTGGTGTATTCAATATTTATGATTCCCTACGAGTTTTATAAAACTAATTTTTTAAATCTTATTTTCAAATCAATTAAACCAATTATTTTTTGAAGGTATATTTTTCGATTGATTACACTAACGTTGAAAATCAACTAAGTTAGTTTAAATTGCATAAATATAATTATTCGATGAACATGAACATATCTAAATCTCGAAGCTAAATGGTCACTTTTTCAATAGATTATTTCCTTTAAATATCACTTGCAATCATTCTTCAAACTAATTCAACCTCTTACCTTGTTCCTAAATTCCTTTTAATCCGTGTGGTTCAATTTTAGACTTACTGAGAAATCATTACTTTTTGACCACTTGCACTTGGGTGTACCTATTTGGGATGAAGAAATTGATATCCTCAACCTATTAAAAACATTTGCTTGACTGACTCACTGAACTAAGAGAAAGGGGTTACCTAGGGACATGACAGTATGGACCTCCTCATGGGAGAACTGAACAAAAGAGGCAGACGAGCATGATTGTCAACCTCAGTTTAGGCAGGGTCTCGAAGGTTTAATCCACTTGATCCAGCCTCCTAATGTATGGCTCACTGCCCACTGAGACGTGCTTGATTGAGATCCAAAGGGACTTAAGGACTGAAACTATGTGGATTTTCTCTATTGGACAACTTAATAAAGGTCTCAAAGAAGGGGTTTAAAGAGGGAAGAGAGGATCCCGAGTAGGAGCACGCTGGGGGTATTGTGTACATGACCTTTTTGAGGTCATGGTCCCACGATGACTAGTTGTGATCATTAACCTTAGGAGCCCCTTTTCGCCTCAATTGTTACATTCCTCCTCAAAAGCCGCATCCAGGCTGCATTTACGAAAATGTCACATCTGACTAGTTAAAGTCGGAACAAGTGGCTCATGGTTAACGGCCACTTGTGTAGCCGTAATTGAGGTAGTTGTGGGTTGGCACGGGTGTTAGAGGGTTGCGGCATGCACCCTGACTTGCCAGGACACTGTGCTATAAATACCCACATTAGTGGTCCTTTTGTTAATCGATTGGTTCGAGTTCCTTCCATCCCATCCGCTTATCCTACTCACCCCCTTCAATTATCTTTGACATAGACACGTGGATTAGCCTTTTTTAACTCCCCACCTACAGACATATAATAAAATACCAATATCCATTGACAAAATTTACTTATATTCACCCAATTAAGAATCTTTAAAACATCAAAATACATTGCACCTTAAATAGTTAATAACGACCTTGTTGGGAGAGAAAATATCTTATATTTGATAGATAATAATAAGAAGTTTTGAATTGAATGGGAACACGACCAAAAGGGGACTGCTCCTCTTATAAAACAAGCAAACTGTTAGAGACTAGGGTTGGGTGGGTCGTAGGCACTCCGATATTTAAGTTAATAAGGGCTTATAGCAGGAAACAAGCAAATTAGCAAGGAAGAGAGTGCATACCTTCACCTTGAGCATTACTCGTTATTTATGTTAGAAAAAATGGTAAAGTATTTTAAAGCAACTTTAGGCTTAAACAAAAGTAGGACTCATGCCTCAAAATTGATAGGACCAAGTTTAATTGCAGTTTCCTGTGCGAGGAGATTAACGCGATATATTCGCTTGTCCAAAACCATTAAGTATTGAATGAGAAATTGTATCTCAAAGTGATTGACTTGAATGGATGAAAGAAACTAAGATTGATGTAGTGTAGTGTTATAATCTTTATCCCACATCAACCAGAAACTAAAAACTTGGTGAGCTAATATACTCTGACTTGGCTTATTGAGTTGGGCTCCAAGGGTACCACACTTTTGTGAGTGGAGCGATTACCTACACAATCTTGGTTACAATACGCGTTGCTCGTCACGACCTAACTAACATGATTTTTTTTGTATTGACCAACAAAATGTTATCTTTTTTCTATAAGTTTATTTGGCGCAGTGCCAGGTTATGGGTCAAACCAAACGGATCTGGGTTGGAATCACACTTATTTTTCCAACCAAAATTTAAATTTTATGTCCGTTAAATTTTGAATTTGGTGCCCAATTTTGTATGGTCTGTTTACAACCCAAATGTGCATTTCCCTTTTGTTACTGTTCAATTAACAGTGTGTCTCTTCAATCTGAACAGACTATGAATGGTAATGTCTCTTCTTTGAATAGACACAAGAGAGTCTATAAAAAGGACTCCATTGAAGCTATTTTCTATAATCAAAATTCTTGCATACTCTCTCTTTGTGCATTACATTTATGTTCTGTTCAAGTACAAACACTTACTGTGTTCATTGGTATTTGGAGATTGAAGTGTTACTTCTTCAAAAACAAAATTCGTTTTATATTGGGAGATAGTTATTTATTAACCTTGAGCACTGAGATGGAGCAAATCTGTTTTAAAGAAACTGTGGTTCATAAGGCTCATATTATTTCTTATTTATATTATTATTGTTGTTTTGCATTCAAGTAAGTGCACTATTTCTATTTTGAAATACATTCTATTTTATATAATTAGTTTGCATATAACAATATACATAGAGATAGATTTGCCCAAGTAATTAGAATTTAATTATGATTATATATTGGATAATTATTATTTAGTGTCATCTAACACTCTTTCTACTAGGATTCTCGTGGTTTGACTACGCTAGATGACACACCTATCCTTCAGCCAGATTGTTCTTGATTGACATTGAAATCTCTTACCACTTCGTCTTTTTAGGTCACATGCTTTTAATGCGCCCTTTTGATTTAGTTAGTCCCTTGATTGGCTGAGTTAAATCTCTTTTTGATCCTATGGGATAACCTAATCACCGATATGCTCATGATGCTAGCTTGATGGCTTATCTTCTTTTCTTAGATAAGGCTTGTTCCTCACCCGAGCCCTAGTCCTTGCTAGGTTTTCTTTTCTAAGCAAAATTGTATCGAGCCTCTATCGAGCTCTTCATGTTTGGTCAAGATTTCTTGAACTCGGTCAAGACCAATATATTTAATCCTTTGAGGCATGTTCCTCTATCACGTATCTTAGTATGGTCATCATATCATGGGTTATAAATTTCGATCCCCTTTAGACCTAAAGTTATTTAATAAAAATATTTAAATTAGTCTTAGAAA
Organism: Ilex paraguariensis; assembly: GCA_963454935.2. Classification (NCBI taxonomy): domain Eukaryota; kingdom Viridiplantae; phylum Streptophyta; class Magnoliopsida; order Aquifoliales; family Aquifoliaceae; genus Ilex; species Ilex paraguariensis. The sequence goes on along the minus strand of CAUOFW020006614.1, from coordinate 380,577 downwards.
TCTATCTAATATAACTAATAGTCAAGACAAGCAAAACAAAATCTAGAAAACCTATAAATTAACCAAAAAAAAAATAGAGAAACTGTCATGTAAAGGGTGGCAGTAGACTGAGAAAAAACATGTATTTATCCAAACCCATCCCGTTTGAACTAGAGATGGACCATACGTATTACATAGTAGACATATACCCATATATACCCATGCGGGGATGGACTGAAACTCATTCCCGCCCTTTCCCTCCTTGCTAAACTTGTGATACACACGCACACACACACACTAGTAATAACTCGTGTCTGAAAGTATGGTGCAATATAAAAATCAAATACCCAAAAGAATCGAGACACTATATTAAATCGTATAACACAAATATTTTCAATAGCATACAAATTTTAAGTACAAATATTTTTGCTAGTTATAACCCGTGCTTGAAGGCACTATGTAATTCAAAAAAAAAAACTGAACATTGATAGTGAACACGAAATAATCAAGCAGTAAACTTGGACATGCATTAAGCTAAGAGCCTAAATTGCATCCTTTAATAAAATGGTTACAAATAGACAAATTGGATAGTGAATGAAACTTTGATTAATGAACAAAATTGGGAAAAAAAAATTATATTGTGAACTGAGATGATAGATATGCATTTACTATAAGAAAAAACAAACTAAGTTTTCTAAACCACAAAACTCATATTAAACCGGTCAAAGTTATAATCATATCACCTTCATAAATTATTAGAAACTATTTAGATTAATTTTCAATACATATTGCTAGGCACTATATGACTAAGGACTTTTTTAAACCTAAGCAAATTAGAAACATAACACAACTCCACCGAATCTGGAACATGGCTGTAGTTGTCTAATTCTTTGAAAACAAGAAAGAAGAAACAATAAAACACCCTCAAATCCTTATTGAGTTGAACTTCTCTTGGATTATTTAGGTTAGATAATCAATTTTTCTCAACCTTGACCAATTTTCACGTACTAACGCAATAGTCACGATCATTAGACATACTCATTCCAATTACTATCACATCAAAGATATAGTATTTTTGTGATCCTATGGGTCAAGAAAATATATTTAAATCAATGCAACATCATTTTCCTTAATGGAACAATACAAAGCAAATAATCACTCAATTTTAGTAGTACAAGGGTGGGGAAAACTCTCCCTAATTTATGGCTCCAATGGCAATGGTCCCTCCCAGATTCGATTTTTGAACTGCCTTGAAGCTGGTGCATTTGCTAATCTGATCATGCATGTTTTTTGCTTGGACTCTTTTGAGGAACTGGGGATCTTAGTTGCTGGTTGCATGCTCATGGATTACTGGTTGGATAATTCCTCTTATGGATTTTGCTGTTGTGATGCCACTTCTTCATCTAAAAACCTTGCATCCCTCTGCCCCTTTTTCCTTTCTTTTCTCCTGTTCATAAGATCAATCATCTTGTTGGATTTCTTTTGTAAATTGTACATGAACCTCTTGTTAGAAATATAAGTTAGACCTTCATTCAATGAACTTGTCTTTGTTCAATGAATTTGTTTTTGGTTTGTGTTCAAGAGTTTTCTAGAAATGTATCAGACATAAGTTAAATGTATTGTGGTTTCCAAAGTGTCTTGCATTAATTCCTATTCTTGGAGGGATGTTCTAGAATTCCTATATGTAAGTTGTCATTTGCATGTTGCAGTATATAATATATACAAGGAAAAATGTCCTCAAAAAATAGTTTGTGTGAGTATTTGGAACAAGTTTCTTCCTATACTCCTTCAAAGTGGTATCAAAGCCAGATGGCCCAAAGTGGCAACTCATTGCAACCTTAACTTCCTCAATTAACCGGAAAGAATTACAATCAATGGAGCATTCAAATGAAGGCATTATATGGCTTCCAAGATCTTTGGGAGATTGTTGAGAGTGGTTACGAAGAATTGGCTGATCAAGCAACTTTGTCTCCACAACAATTAACTATACTGAAGGAAAGTCGCAAGAAAGATAAGAAGGCACTCTACTTCATTTATCAATCAGTGGATGAAACAATTTTTGAGAGGATTTCTTCTGCAAGTACATCAAATGAAGCATGGGAAATTCTGCACCAAGCCTACAAGGGTGAAGATAAAGTGAAGATGGTTAGGCTTCAAGCTCTTAGAGGAGAGTTTGATTTTCTTAAAATGAAGGAGACTGAAATGTTGAACAGTACTTTAATAGAGTTGTTTGCATTGTTAATCAACTCAAAGTGAATGGAGAACAACTTTCAGATCAAAGAATCATTGATAAGATTCTTCGAAGTATGACTCGAAAGTATGAGTATGTGGTTGTAGCCATTGAAGAATCAAAGGATTTGAGTAGTCTATCTCTTGAAGCTTTGTTAGGCTCGCTTCAGTCTCATGAATTACGCATCAAGCAATTTGATTTTTCCACTCCAGAATAAGCCTTTTAGACTCAAGACACTAGTCTTGGTAGTGTGAGAGGAAGAGGTGGAAGAGGATTTTTTGAGGATAAGGCTATGGATGAAAAAGAAGATATGGTGGAGGCCAAGCTAAAAATACTTCTAGCAACTCATATGGTGACAATACAACCTTTTCTCAATGAGGACGAGGAGAGGATGTGGTAGAAGTAATGAAAGAGGAAGAGGAAGAAAAAATTTATATTCAAATGATCATTCTCACCTTCAATGCCACTATTGTCATGGGTATGGACACTTAAAGAAAATTTGTTTTAAGAGAATGATGATGAAGGTGGTTGTGACTCAACTTTTTTGCATAAGAAAGAGGATAAAAGTGTGCTTCTTGCTTGTAATATGCAAGAAACTTCTCATGAAGATGTGTGGTATATTGATAGTGGGTGTAGTAACCACATGACCGAAAATAAGGCCTACTTTGTCAATCTTGACGAGGTTGCTCAACGTGAAGTGAAGACAAGTGATGACAAGTGGTTGAATGTTGAAAGTTGTGGTGATATCTTAATTCAAACAAAGCAAGGGACGAAACATGTCTCTAATGTTTATTATGTTCCTAATCTCAAGCATAATTTATTGAGTGTGGGCCAACTCATATGTAAAGGACATAATGTGATTTTCAAGAAGGAAGAATGTGAAATCATAAACAAGAATAATGTTCTTGTTGCTCAGGTGAAGATGACTCCAAACAAGATGTTTCCTCTCATGTTGCAAAGAAAGATATTTCAATGCTTTGCAAATATTGTCGGTAATGAATCTTGGCTCTGGCATCTCCGATATAATCATTTGAGCTTCAGCACTTTGTCTAGCATTTGCAAAAATCACATGGTGAGAGGCATGCCAAATATACATCGGCAAGATCAAATGTGTGAAGATTGTGTCTTTGGAAAACATCATGGTGATTTTTTTCCTAGTGGCAAGGCTAGGAGAGCTGGCCAATAGTTGGAGGTAGTGCACTCGGATTTGTGCGGGCCTATGAATTCAACCTCTCTTGGAGGAAATTCCTACTTTCTCACCTTTATCGTTCATTATAGTCGGAAGTTATGGACATATTTTCTCAAAGAAAAATCTAAAACATTTGAGATTTTCAAGAAGTTAAAGTCCTTGGTGGAGAAGCAAAGTGGCTATCAATTGAAGACCTTGCGTTCAGATCGTGGAGGTGAATATTTGAATGGTGAATTTTCAGGGTATCTAGAAGCGAATGGCATTCATCATCAATTGATAGTTTGCTCAACCCCTCAACAAAATTGGGTGGCGGAAAGGAAGAATCGAATCATTTGTAGCTTGCTCGAAGTATGTTGAAGACAAAAGGACTTCCAAAAGTGTTTTAGGCAGAAGCCGTTGCTTGTGCTACCTATGTTCTCAACCGTGTGGCAACAAAAAGTGTTCAAGGAATGACCCCCAAGAAGCATGGAGTGGACACAAGCCATGTGTCTCTCATTTCAGAATCTTCGACATCGTCTGTTATTCTCATGTGCCAGATGAAAAGAGAAGAAAACTTGATGATAAATCTGCAAAGTGCATCTTTTTTGGATACAATGAGAACTCCAAGGCATATAAGCTATACAATCCACTCACAAAGAAGATCATTATCAGTCGTGATGTTATTTTTGATGAAGAAGCAAGTGAGATTGGAAAGATGTAACGGGAGTTGCTAATATTCCTTTGGATAGTGATTCTTTTCTACCAATTGAAGAAGAAGAAGTAATTTCACCTCCTCCTACTCCAACATCAAACATAGCATTTCATCATCCTCAAGTTCACAAGCAACTCCAAGAAAGACAAGGAGTATGGCAGAGATATATGCAGACACAAGAAGAATTTTGGAAGATGATTTTGCAGACTTTGCTCTACTTGTTGATGTTGATCTAGTTACTTTTGAAGATGCTTTGAAAGAAGATAAATGGCAATGGGCGATGGATGCTGAGATCGAAGCCATTGAGAAGAACCATACTTGAGAGTTGGTTGATTTACCCCAAGGGAAGAAATCTATCGGAGTCAAATGGGTGTACAAAACCAAAACAAATGCTCAAGGGCAAGTTGAGAAGTACAAAGCATGTTTGGTTATGAAAGGCTACAAGCAAGAATATGGAGTAGATTATCAAGATGTTTTTGCTCCGGTAGCTTGTCTAGAAACCATTCGATTGGTGCTAGCATTGTTTGCTCAAAAAAATTGGAAAGTTTATCAAATGGATGTGAAATCAACCTTCCTAAATGGAGTTTTGGAAGAAGAGGTGTACGTGGATCAACCTCCTGGTTTTGAGAAGAAGAATAAAGAAAATAAAGTGTGCAAATTGAAAAGGGCGTTGTATGGACTAAAACAAGCTTTGAGAACTTGGTATAGTCGTATCGACGGTTATTTTTTGAAGAATGGCTTTAAAAGATGTCCATTTGAGCACACTCTGTACATTAAAGAAGGTGATCAAAACAACATACTCGTTGTTACCTTGTATGTTGATGATCTAATTATTATTGGGAATAACATCCACATAATTGAAGAGTTCAAGAAAAGTATGAAGCAAGACTTTGAAATGACTGATTTGGGGTTACTTCATTACTTCCTTGCAATTGAAGTCAAGCAAGGCAATTGATGTATTTTCATCAATCAAGAAAAGTATGCTAGAAAGTTGATGAAGAAGTTTAGAAAGGAGGATGTTGATTCCATTTCAACCTCAATTGAACCTGGTTTGAAGTTAAACAAAGATGATGATAGTGATTATGTTGATTCAACTTTGTTCAAAAGTCTAGTTGGAAGTTTGATGTATTTAACTACTACCAGACCAGATATTGCATATGTTGTTAGCTTGATTAGCAGGTTCATGGAGAAACTAAGAAAATCTCATTGGTAGGTTGGAAAGAGAATTTTGAGATACATTCATGGAACTCTTGATGAGGGGATATTTTATCATAAGGTAAATGATCCTAAACTGGTTGGCTATTGTGATAGTCACTGGGTTAGAAACTTTGATGATAGCAAGAGCACATCTGGAAATGTTTTCTACATTGGTTCAAGTGCAATTACATGGATGTCCAAGAAGCAAAGTACATTTCATTGGCAATGGCTAGTTGTCAAGCTATGTGGATTATGTGGGTATTGGTAGAACTTAATGAACCATTTGAAGAATGTCCAATAATTTATTGTGATAGTAATTTTGCTATTGCTCTTACTGAAAATCCAATTTTTCATGGAAGGAGTAAGCACAAAAGAATCAAGTATCATTTCATTTGGGACTTGGTCAAGAAAGGTGAAGTGGTGATCAAGCATTGCAAGACCAAAGATCAGATTGCCGATATTCTTACCAAGCCATTGAAGCCAGAAACTTTCAACAATTTGAAGAAGAAGCACGACATGGGAAGGTCAAACTTAAAGGGGCGTGTTAGAAATATAAGTTAGACCTTTGTTCAATGAACTTGTCTTTGTTCAATGAATTTGTTTTTGGTTTGTGTTCAAGAGTTTTCTAGAAATGTATCAGACATAAGTTAAATGTATTGTGGTTTCCAAAGTGTCTTGCATTAATTCCTATTCTTGGAGGGATGTTCCAGAATGCCTATATGTATGTTGTCATTTGCATGTTGTAGTATATAATATATACAAGGAAAAGTGTTCTCAAAAAATAGTTTGTGTGAGTATTTGGAACAAGTTTCTTCCTATACTCCTTCACCTCTTTCGATTTTTATGACATCCATTTTACTTATTGAAAAAAAAAAATTAATGTACTTCATGATTTCATTATTTCTTAGTATCAACCCAAGATAAAAACATGATGTTTCAAAGCTTAAGATGTTGAGAGGAAATTCAATGTAAGTACTGATGGAAGTGCAACTTATATGCATCCACAATTGAAATCTCTATCAAAAAAATCTGCAACAAAAGACAAAGTTGATGAGAATAAAATTGATTGGAAGTAAAAACCCTCAATAAGAAATGAGCAAAAGAAAGGTTTTTAGTTTAAAGGTTTAGTAAAAAATGGAAATTAAAGAGAAAAAGCTAGAAACGTGTACGCAATTGTGTTCCTGATTGCTTGTTTCACATTTGCGAAAGGAAAAAAAAATTGTGTTAGGACACATATAATAGGTAAGAAATCAATAAAAAAAAAAAGTGTACCTAGTTGTGTTCCCGATTACTTGGTTCAAATTTGCGAAAGGAAAACATAATTTGTGTTAGAATACATGTAATAGGCAAGAAATCAGAAATTTGTAGCCAATATCATGTTTGATTATCTGCTTTATATCAAACACTTGATTCCTTGAAAAGATAAATATGAAGAATGCAAGGTTTGGGAATAGTATGATTTAGCAGATAAATACTGTTATGTCAAATGGGTATTTCACCAAAAATGATGAACTTCTTTGTTGTAAACATGGGAATCGATTTTTTGCCAAAGCTAAATTTAGAAAAAATTTAGCACCCGACAACAAAAGTACCTGGATTATTGGGAGTCTTAGAGTGATTCCCATATAGAAAATGTCTCAAGGCTTCAATCCCTACACAACCACAACCAACACCAACCTCAACACGTACATATACGCATATATACCTTCATGACCAAAAAATAGGAATGATAATTAGGAGATCATTCTAAACCTTTATCCAACATTATCAATTCTTCACCACCACCCCATATGAAGTAATGAAAACCACATTAATGAAATGTATCAAATAAAAGATATTATAAATCAATATAAACCTTTGAATCACTCACGTTAAGCACATTTACAATCACTTGCTAAATCTAATGGCTAAAATATCCTCTCTTCAAAACAAAACAACTAAAAGTATTACTTGGAACCTAAGCGCATATTATTAACAACATGCTAAAATATTTTACAAAAGGAATAGCAAAAAAAATATTTACAATAAAACCACTCTTATCACAAATGCTTATTTTATATTCTTTTTTACAGCCACCAATGACAAAATTTGATATGATCACAGTAATAATTGACAATGGAACTGGAAAGGATTTAGAAATTCCCTCTATGCCCTAACTTATTCTTTCCATTTTAGTTTTTTTCCAATTTTTTTCCATTGTAACCATCCATATTAACTAAAAAAACAGGACCCATCAAAAAGTTACGCTTATGCTAAGTTTTTGGGTCTATCTTTGATCCGCACATCTACTAAAATAGCCCACCAACAAATTTGGGACTGCCAAGAATCATTGACAATTAAGGAATGTTATAAACACATGCCACAACACACCATTCAACTTTGGATTCAACTGGATATGGATATTTGCCAAGAGATTGAAATCATAACAGTATATCATGTAACAGGATATGACACTAAATAGAAACGTTTAAACAGTAACTTCAGTAACACAAAACAGTGACACTAAACAGTAACATAGATTGTCTTCATTTTAATAACTTACTACTTTCCTAATTTGAATAGTTTGATATCTTTGTTTATTAGAAATGGCTGCAAATGATAATATTGTTCCTGCTACTACAAATCATGTTGTGCCTGTGATGCCTATATCTGTTCCTATTCATGTGTCTCATGGGAAGAAACCTAAAAAGTTCAATGGGAACAAGTTCAAGAGATGGCAACGAAAAATTTTATTTTATCTCACTATGTTGAATCTTGTAAAGTTTCTTCAAAAGATGCTCCTGTTTGTAGTGAGAATGAGACCGACTTTCAAGTTGTTGCTACAGTGGATACATAGAAACACTTTGATTTTCTATACAAAAACTATATCCTCAATGAATTGAATAACACATTATATAATGTGTATAGTCCAATCAAGATGACTAAAGAGTTGTGGGAGTCCTTGGATAGAAAATACAAGATAAAGGATGCAGAAGTGAAGAAATTCGTTGTGGGCAGATTCTTGACTACAAAATGGTGGATTCCAAGACTATCATAAGTCAAGTTCAAGATCTTCAAGTAATCCCACATGAGATTCATGCCGAAGGGATGGTGCTTAGTAAATGTTTTCAAGTGGTTGCGATTATTGTGAAATTATTGCCGAATTGGAAGGAATTCAAAAATTATTTGAAGCACAAACACAAAGAAATGAAACTTGAAGACTTAATCGTGAGATTGAGGATTACGGATTGCGGAGGATAATAGAGTCTCCAAAAAGAAAGTTGACAATCATTTCATGGAGTTAAAGGCACAAGTGATTGAAGAGGGACATAAAGCCAACAAGAAAATGAAGTATGTTGGCCAACAAGGGGCTAAGGGTGGTGATTCCAAAAGGTTCAAAGACAACTGCTTTTTGTGCAATAAACTGAGACATCGAGCAAAGAATTGTCGAAACCATAAAGCACAAGTGAACCACAAGAAGAAGGTTGTCTAAGCTAATATAACTGAGGTAGAAATTTTTTTTGAAAATGTTATAACATAAGTTTTTCTGTTGTAGTATTCAAAGTGAACTTGGTGAAAAATACCAAGGAATAGTGGATGAACACCGGGGCCACTAGATATATATGTTCGGATAAGAAGATATTTTCTTCATATGTAGCAATTAATGATGGAGAACAACTCCTCATAAAAAATTCCTCTACTTCCAAAGTTGAAGGCAAAGGAAATGTTATATTGAATATGACTTCCGAAAAAGAACTTACTCTTAATGATGTGTTACATGTTCCAAAAATTCGAAAGAATATTGTGTCTGGATCGTTGTTGAGGAAGAAGGGTTTTAGGTTGGTTTTTGAGTCCGACAAATTTGTACTCACCAAGAGTGGGATTTATGTAGGCAAAGGATATATGAGCGATAAGCTCTTTAAGATGAATGCAATGACAATTGTATCTGATTTGAATAAAAAGAACACATCTTCTGCTTATAATCTTAAGTCTTCTAATGTATGACATGGTAGATTAGAACATGTTAGTTTTGATACTTTGCATAAATTAATGAATTTAGAATTGTTGCCTAAATTCAATATTGATGCAAATCATAAATGTGAAACATGTGTTGAATCAAAATTAATTAGAGCATCATTTCATAATATTAAAAGAAGTACTGAACCTCGAGAGTTAATTCATAGTGATACATGTGATTTGAAATATGTTCAAACTAGAGGTAAAAAGAAATATTTTGTTACATTTATTGATAATTACACAAGATATTGCTATGTATATTTGCTAAGGAGTAAAGATGAAGCATTGAAAAAATGTATGCACTATAAGAATAAGGTTGAAAATCAACTTGACAAAAAGATTAAGGTAATAAGAAATGATCGAAGTGGTGAATATGATGCACCTTTCTATCAGTTCTGTCAAGAACATGATATTATTCACCAAACTTCTGTATCTTATACACCTCAGCAAAATGGAGTTGTTGAACATAAAAATAGAATATTGAAAGAGATGATGAATGCCATGTTGATCAGTTCGGGATTATCTCAGAACTTGTGGGGGAAGCTTTGCTTTCAGTAAATTATATTTTAAATAAATCACCCCACAAGAAGTTAGACAAAAACTTTATGAATTATGAAAAGGTCGGAGTCCTCCCTATAAATATTTAAAAGTGTGGGGGTGTTTGGCTAAGGTGATGGTTCCTATTTCCAAAAAAATAAAAATAGGACCTAAGACTGTTGATTGTATATTTATTGGTTATGCAATAAATAGCAGTACATATCATTTTCTCGTGTATCAATTTGATATTCCTCATATACATGTCAATAAAATAATTGTGTCAAGAAGTGCTTCATTCTTTGAAAATGTCTTTCCTAGTAAAAATGCTAATCAAGTAAAGGGCGAGTTTGAAGCAAAAGGAGCTAGAATGCAGGAATACCTCAGCATGGTGAAAAGCTTGATCGCAAAGTTTTAATACTTCCAGATTTATCACATCGTGAGAAAAGACAACATAACCGCTGATGCATTGGCCAGACTCACCTCATCTTTGGGAGCCCCACCAGGAGAACCAACATTCATTGGTCACCAATTAAGACTAAGAAAGTTAGACATGGAAGCCATAAACATCAATTGTGCATCGTTAGAGTCAAATTGGATGACCCCGATAAGGGTATACCTCCAAGAATGTGTGTTGTCAAAGGACCCTCTAGAAGCCAGGAAGCTCAGGATGAGAGCCTCCAAGTTTACTATCCTATAGGACATCCTGTACAAGAGAGGCTACTCCTTGCCATTACTGAGATGCCTCTCACCTGAAGAAGCTGACTATGCCATTTGAGAGATCCATGAGGGGGTTTATGGGAATCACTCTAGAGGGCGCTACCTCGCTCATAAGGTGCTCAGACAAGGCTACTTTTGGCCTTGGATGATGAGGGACGCCTAGGAATTCAACAAGAAGTGGGATAAATGTCAGCGCTTTACCACTGTGCCCAAGCAGCCACCAGAAGAACTCACGGTCATCACAAGTCCGTGGCCATTCTCTAAATTGGGGCATCGACATTCTAGGCCCCTACCTCTCAGCAAAGGACAATGCAAGTTCATGGTGGTAGCGATTGACTACTTCACTAAATGGGCGGAGGGCGAATTCTTAGTAAAGATAACAGATACAAAGGTCAAAGATTTTATTTGGAAGAACCTGGTCTGTCGCTCCTGGATACCCCATGCCATTGTAAGCGACAACGCTAAATAGTTTGACAACAAGCTCCTGAACTCCTTCTGCTCTGACCTTCAAATAAAGCAGCCTCATTCAAGCCTGGCGCACCCGCAGACAAATGGACAAGCGGAAGTTATGGTGAGAACGGTGCTACGCAACCTAATGAACAAGTTTGAAAAGGTGAAGGGTATTTGGGTTGACGAGCTCCCAGGTGTTTTGTGGGCCTACAACACTACACTAAGAGCTCCAATTGGAGAAACTTCATTCTCCCTCGCATTTGGAACTGAGGCAGTCATCCCTGTGAAAATTGAGGTGCACTCTCTAAGCGTCCAATACCACAACCCCGACACTAATGAGGAAGGACTCCGCATCAACCTCAACTTGGTAGAGGAGGCAAGAGAGATGGCTGTGGTCCACAAAGCAGAGTACAAGCACCGTATGATAAAGTACTACAACTCAAAGGTGAAGCCTCGTTCTTTCCAACCAAGAGACTTGGTCCTCAAGAAAGTGATTCTTGCTACAAAGGATTCATGGGAAGGAAAGTTGTAACCAAATTGGGAAGGACCCTACCTCATAACAGAGGTGGTAAGGTCAGGCACTTACAAGATCCAAAATTTTGAGGGGAATGTCTTACCCCATTCATGGAAGGCGGAGCACTTGAAGAGATACTACCAATGACACCTTGAGAAAGTAGAAAAATTGGAGACTTGGTTTTATTTTTTACTCTTTGTGGGGCTATTACCTGATATTGCTTTATATGAGAAAAAAATGAATAAAATTTCTAGATTTCCTTCAAAATGATCTTTGCATTTTCATATTCAACTTCTCAGCTTCAAAGTTGCATCAATGGCAAAAACCACTTTTACAAAAGTATGGCTGCAAAATGCCTTTTCAAAAAAAAAAAACAAAAAACCAAAAAGTCTCTAGCATGCTAACTACTCATGGTCGTCATCCTTTCCTCATCGTCACCCTCGGTATCGTAGAATCTCCACCATTGTCATCAGGCGCCTCAGTTGGCAAGAAGCCTGAGACGTTAATATTGGGAAAAGTAGTGGAAATCTTTCCCCGAAGCTCCTCATAACCGTTAATAAAGGTGTCTGCAAGACCACTCTCAAAGTCCCTCTCAACTATCATCGCCCTCTCCTTAGCATAGGAAGCCCCTTTCCTTAGCCTAGGAAGCCCTCTCATGAGATGCCTTCACCTCTGCCTCTGCGTCAGCCTCTCTGAGCATGGCTCTCTCACGGACTTCCGCAAGCTCAGTCTCGAGCTTGGCCGCCTTCCCATGGGTCACCGAAAGCTTAGCCTTACTGAGCATGGCCCTCTCATGAACCTCAACAAGCTAAGCCTCGAGCCCGAACACCCTCCCATGGGTCATCAAAAACTCGATCTCAAGACCAGTCACCCTCTCGTAGGTTGCTACAAGGTCAACATCAAAAGCCTTGCCAGTAGCTTCAAGCTCGGTGATCCTCCTCTGAGCAGTAAGAAGCTTATTTTGCACCACTTCATGATCGTGTTTCAGCTTGTGATAAAGGAGGGTTCTTGAAAATAAACACATAGTTGCAGTGGAGGCCTAAAAAGAAACATGAGGTAAAAAAAGGGAGAAAGGGGAAGAGAACAAACCCTTACCTGAGCCCAGCCTTCTAGGAAAGAGTTGTGGATCCCCTCGATGCCCAAGACACTAATCCCATTCACATCGTTGGTGAACAAAAACTTCCCAAGACGATCCTTGATGACCTGCGCGTTATTCAACATGGAGTTAATTTGAGAAGGTACCCTAGAAGAAGTCCCCACAGGAGTAGTGGATGAATGGGGGGGTAGAATGTGTGACCAATAAACGAGACTCTAGACAAGATTCTAGGGCAGGAGGTGCAGTTGTGGGAGCATCTGACGGAGGAGGCACCCCTGGATTGGTCACTTAATAGGAGGACGCTCGAGGTGCCAGTGGAGGGGTTGATTGAGGAGAGCTCATATCGGGCATCATGGTTGGAAAGGTAGCTTGGGAAGCATCCTCCGTCCTCGCCACCTTAGAAGGAGGAGGACTCCTACTCGAAAGGCGAGACCTAATCACCTCCCTATCTACTGCTCCAAAGAAAATAAAGTATTACCCACATGAACAACACCAAGTAAAAAAAGAAGGTACAAAGAATCAACTCACCTTTCCTCTTCGAAAAGGAGCCGCCGAACTTCAGGGAGGGAGTAATGTTCCTAGCATCCTTGGGCAAAAGTACTCCCAAGTCCTTGTTAGGATGAGCCCTCATGGCCTACAATTTCCATTCTTGGTCTTTGGAGAGCACAGCGGATCTGCAAGAGGAATGATGAGTAAAAAAAAAAAGAGCAAAAGAGAGAAAGTAAATATGTGACATACCAAGTTTCTTAGGGACACCCTATCCTCTCGGTACCAAAGCCCGATCAGCCTCTGCAGCCCACTCTCCGCCGATAAATACAAAGCGAGATTTCCAACTATGGCAGTTGGACCGCAGACCGATAATCAACTTGTCTCTCGTGGTGAAGTAATACCAACCCCGATTGGGAGCAGGGGGTCTCGCTCAAAGTATAAGCTCCATGAAACTCCTTAGGAGAGGCATCCTCATGATGCACTTTCCTCCACAATACAAGAAAAACCAATATGACTCTCCAACCATTGGGTGACAATCGCCCCGGGGTGAGGGAAAAATAATGAAGAATACTGCAAATAGAAGGAGATATAGGGAACCTAAGCCCAGCCTCCAGCATTTCCTTATAGATGAAAATGTCACTAGAGGAATCACCAAAGGCAAGCTCACCCATCTCGGCTCGACGGCACAGCACAGTCGAAGGAATGTGGTAGGCGGAGATAATTCGCAAAATATTAGCATCTGTATCTAAAGTGCTAGAGATGGTATTTACCTTGGACCCATCATCAACTACTTTGCTTTGTTGTTTTTTCTTGCGAGAGCTCAAAGTGTGGACGGTGCCATTCCGAGGGAGGCCTTGAGAAGTCGAGGCGCCTAAGGCAACCTCAGGCTTGCCTAAGGAATCCCCATGGTTGCCCAACGCCTGAACAGCACGCCTAGCTGTCCTGCGCATGGAAGCAGCGCCCAGGGGCTCCTCCTCCCTCTCTTTTCCTTCGCCTAATGGGCTGCCCAGCACACCAGATGCCAGAACCTTCCTCTGCCCCACACCTTTGCCCCATCACACGGAATTGTGCACTTCGAGACCGCTCAGTGTAGTGCCTAGATGGCTGTCCTGTCCAACGCCTAAAGTGGCGCTTAGATTTCTATTTGAATCAGCGTCTAACTCTTTATCCTGCTCGCTTGTCACGTGAGCTGCACGCCCCTCTGCGTGACCAGCAAAGTCGCCCAACACCTGGATAGCAGCGGCACCCAGTTCCTGCTCGTCCGACGTAGTGGGCTACCTCGTTCTTTCCTTCGTCCCACCTTGCTCGCCCAACACATGAATTGCTTGCCCATTGCAAAGGGCTACTCGCCCATCATGATCCATAACAACTTGTTCCTCTGCCATAGCCGCCCCCACATCAGATAGCACCATGGACGCGCGATCGGCGACGACGGACGTCCCAAGCATCTCCACGTTGGCGTCTACCTCATCCTCCATCTCTCCTTGGATCAGTGCAACAACCCCATGATTACTTCCTTCATTTGTCATGGGTTCCTAACACAATTCCTTGAAGGAGTCTTGGAAATAAAAGCCATTTTTCACTTTCTCAACTTTCAATGGAATGAGTAAAGTGGAGAGAGCTACTATTTATACCTAAGGTTTTTTGAAAACAAGGAAAAGGCCTAATTCAAAACCAAGGGCTTTTCTAGAATTCAAAAGAGGGAATAAAAGGAAGAGTTTATGTAGCTGGAGGTGTCCTACAGAGCTAAAATATATATCAGAAAAGAAGGAGGAGCCTTGGTATGTAATTCAAAAAACAGTTTTAAGGTGGAACCCCGCGACCTGTCGGGGCAGGTCGATCCTTGCTATCATAGTGCAACATGGACGTAGCGAGTGAGGAGTATTCTTGGGTTAGAATTCAAATTTAGTTGAATGCCCACTTTTCCAAATTTCATTGGATATGGGGCATTGAGGGGCAAATGATGGGTCAAGCCCAAATGGCCCAATCCACGGGAAAAAGCCCAAGCTTATAGAAAATCAAGCAAACCCTATGAGGTCCAAGACAGTCAAGTCCATCAGGGAGCTACGGGAGCATCCAGGAGTTATACCCTTGCCTGTTGAGGAAGAGGAGAGGTCGCCAGGGAGAGGAGAGGTCGCCAAGAAGAGGAGAGGCCATTAGCTATTAAGTTGCCTCCGGTCCGTTATAACTGTCAAGCTACTCAATTACTACGTAGGCTTCTATAAATTATAAGCTCCCCTAATACTTGGGGGACACCTCAACAAAATCAAGCTCATCTCCTTCTCTCTTGTAATTCTTGTTCTCCTAAACGCATCGAGTCAATAAAATTCCCGCCCAACATACCCATTGAAAGTGGGCATAGGTCTCATTGACCAAACTATTTTAAACCTTGTTTTCTCTCTACCTCTACTTACTGCATTTTATATTGCTTAATTGACGGGTGGTGTGCAAAACGATTTTGTGCGTCATCAATAGCTAATAAGCCTCCTTTAACTATCCTGATGGAGTTGCTCTTAGTAGCTAACCTAAGCCAAAACGGGTTGAATCCATAGAGAAAATTTAAAAACAAACATAATAGAATTTTGAAATGAAAAAAAGTGTGCTGAAATAAAATCATACAAGAGTATGTCAAGGGCATAAAGGATTTAATTTTTGTGCACTTACCGGCGCAAATGAAAATAAAAAAGGCAGGGCAGAGTGAGATTGAAAATTAAGGTTTTTATGATGCATAGTGATTGGCAATCTAATGGTGAGATACATGTGGATTGGGAGTTTTATTTCACCTTTTGTTTGTTTCAATGCTTGTGGTGTGTTTTCGACATCAACATCTTCTTGTTTGGTAATTCTAACCTTTTTCTGTCTAAAGTTGCGAAAAAAATTCTGTTATCGGTTGCATCATGAATTGTAGATTCAATTGATTCAACCTCAAATAAATAATTTCAATAAAAAAATACATCAAGGATAGATTTCTAACTAGCTTGATTGGTAGGTATAAATTTGTTTTGAATTTCTTTAGGCTTTATTAGTGTTATAGGGAAATTTTGTTTTAATTAATTCTTATTAGGTTTTCATTGGGTTTAAACTTATCTTGCTGTTAAATCAATTAGATATGACTATATGTAAATTGTGTACATAAATTATATCTTGAATAAAATTGCATTATTCACGTGCAACACACGTGTACATCAACTAGTACATGGATGTGTGTGTATTTATATATATATATATATATACACATACATGTGACTTAATTAAAGCTAATATAAAGTTTAAATTAATTAATTTTAGATACTTTTTAAGATAAGAATTATTTATCTATTGATATTATTATATATATATGTATCTTAATTATATATTTTTTAAATTATGACTCCTTCAAATATTTCAAATGGTTTCTAATCACTTGATTTAAAAAATATCTAATCTCATTAAAATAAATTCATAAAAAAATAAAAATAATGAATTTATTAAATAGAAATTAAAGTAAGAATAATTATGTAATACAAAAGAAAATATAAATATTTGGGAGAATTATAATTTACTGGCTACTTGTAGACAAATAAAATTTCTAGAGATTACCGGCCGCCAATTTTATCTAAATTTAAGACCTTTTTGGGTAATTGGGGTCTAAACGCGTGCTTTACTGAGACCTTGTGTACTGGCCGGTTTAGGGTTAGGGTTTGGGTTTGGTCCGCCGGAGTGGTCAATTTCTGAAACGCACACGGACACTCGCTCCATGGGCAAGAGGGAGAAGAAGCTGAAATCGAAGTCAGATCACGAAAGCGACGACGAAGCACTAGCCGTATTGGACGACGACGATGACGAAGAGGCGAACGAGGACTTGAGCTTGAAAATCGTCGAGAAAGCTATGTTACGAGCGTGTAGCACCCGCCGAAACGACGGCGTTATGGAAGAATCAGAGAGCGGCGTTACTCTTATCACCGACATCCAAAACGATGCCGCTTTCGATGAATCTAAAAGAAGTGGTCTTGTTGTTGCTGCGTCGCCTTCTGAAGAAGCTCATGTTGTTACGAACATGAAAGGTAGTAAGAAGACGAAGAAAGAGAAATTGAAGAAGAAGAACCAAAAAATTGAGTCCCAAAACGACACCGTAAGTGCTTGAATTGAATCGTGAAATTGAGTATTCTTAACTTATTCTCTAGATTTTTTAGATTGATTTTGGATTTCATGGTCTGACTTTGGGATTGTTTTTTTTTTTTTATAGAATGAGGGTGTGCACTTAATTATGCTACTCAATGGTGGTTGTAGTCTTAATTAAGTTCATATATGTGTTTTCTCAGGTGCCAAGTGATATATGTTCGAATTTCAGGAAGTTTTGTGGCGAATTGTTCGCGGTAGACTGAACACATTTTGTATATATCAATGGATTTTCATCATGTCTTCTTGATTAGCTTAGGAAAAATAAGACCTACACATGTTTTTCTTAGGAACTCCTTTTTTGGGTTTAGAAATTATTTGCCATTATACAAGCAGACCCTTATGAAAATGTGTATATATTTGTAGAAGAAAGTATTTATTATGAAGTCAGAAGAGAAAATCTCACAGTTTTCTCGATGATTTCTGAGATATTTTTGCAGAAAAGGATCATTGCCCCGTGCAATTGTAAAAGTAGCCATTAATTAATAGGGAGCAAACTGGGTAATGACCTTTTTCGCAATTGTGAAAAACTTCTGGAGTATTTTATTCTTAAGAAGAAGGTTTTATTTATTATTTCTCTTGAAATTGCATTATTAAATCTCTATTTCTGTCTTAGTTCTTATTTTAATTTAGCCTTAAAGCCATAACCTTTCTATGTGAAGGAATTTTGGAAATTGAACTTGCAATTGGTTACAATGGCTTTTTTCGCTATCTTCATTTGCATTAGGTTGATGGTACACAGGAGGAAGACCAAGCAGAGAGAGGCAAAGCTCCAGTGGTTAATGAATTTGTTGAAACAAATCCTGTTGAAATTGCTGATAATATTGTGCTGCGAAAGCTTCTTGTGAGTTGAAGTAATATGTTGCATCTGCTTTTTGGAAATACAACTACATTTATTTGTGGCTTTATGTATTCTTCTTTCAGCGAGGGCCTAGGTATTTTGATCCTCCAGATAGTGGTTGGGGAACATGCTATAATTGTGGTGAAGAAGGCCATACAACTGTGAACTGTACATCAGCTAAGCGAAAGAGACCTTGCTTTGTTTGTGGAAGTTTGGAACACAATGCAAAACAGTGTGCCAAGGTTTGTGATGGTAAACATGAATAAAGTTAGAGCTCTTCTTATTTTAGAACACAACTATAGTCAAATGATTTTGCATGACATTCCACCTGAAGCTGGGACAAGATTGGCTATAAAAGTGGGAAAATTGTTTTTGGTGTTTTAGCTGTCTATTTTTAATTTGCATTTTTTTCTCCTGTATATTCTAATGATTATCCATCATTGATACATATGTGTTCTCTAAATGCAACCCCTTTGATCATCCTGATATGGCAGGGAGGGAAATGTTCATAACTTCATACAATAACTATGCCTGGGCAAAAGAGAGAATAACAAAAGCTATGAACTTCAGACACATAAGCCCCTAGACTAGAAGTGTTCAAATGCCTTAAAAATGCAATGTGTCAGAAGTACATTGTGTTCCTGCTCTTGGAGGAATCATCTTCTCGATTGGAATCAGACCATCAAACTATGATTTTGGTCTTGCTTTTAAAAGAGACAAACCATTCACAAAGTTCTATGCCTTCTAATGACAAGTCTTGTAGATGAGTTTGCATTTAGCTTAGGAGTTTGTGATCTGTAATGCTATAATAATTCAAGAGTTTCTTCTGTCTGGTTATTATGGAATTACAGATTGAACATAAAACTTTTCTGTTAAATCTGTGGGGCTGAATAATGGGTGGTTTTAGATTACGCAATGGAATAGATTTGGTTCCTTTTCTTGTGTTTTAAATCAAGCTGGTATTGTGGTGAAGTGGGATCAGAAGGGAGTGTTTCTGAAAAAGTACAGGGAAGCAGGGTTTTGTATTTTGGTGGAAATGGAGGCTAGTAGATATGGTGTGTTTTTGAGGATTACAAAGTTAATGAATAATGGAGGAAGCCTGGGACTTATTATCTTGGCGTTAATGCAAAAAGATGGATTCAGTTTGGTAGATTATTGGATGTTTCAAGGGGAAAGCTAGGTGGAATGGACAGGGTAAGGAGTTAAATGATAGGTAACAAAGTGGAGGAAAAGAAGCAAATGAATACATAGACATTTGAAGAGTATTATGAATATTGATATTGAGTGAAGCCATTCCAAGTGGATAAAACAATATTCTTATGTGACTCAGATACGAAAGCTGAAGAGATGCGTAAAGTTGAGACTTGTCTTTTGGAAAATTCTATGTCTGTGAAGTTGCAAAGTTGCAGCGTGCCAATACAATTAGAGGCAAGGTTTCTTTTATGGGAGGATGGATTGCAATTGAAGGTCTTCCATTTCACATTTGGAAGCTAGATGTGTTCAAGAAGATTGGGGATAGCTGTGGAGGAAGCTGGATGATACTTTAAGTCGATGTAACTGTTTTAGGCTAGGATTTGTGTGAAGCGACCTTGTGATGGTTTCTTGAGAACTTCTTTTGACATTAGCTATAATCGGAAAACCTATTCTATAAAGATCAGGGATTTTTCATTGATGGATGGATATAAGAGGCCAACCTAGAACAAACTAGTATGGAGTCTTTATACAACAGGCGGGAGGTTGAAGACGATGCATTAGGATTTGAAAGATTACATGGTATGGAAAGGAGGTTGTACGAAAAAGAAATACACCTAATCCAATGAGTAATATAAGTGGCCCAATTTGTCTGCTCTTAAATGAGGCTGATTGATGTAGGACAGAGGAAAAAATAAGATAATAGAAAGAAGTAGAAGAGATACCAAACCCTCTTAAGGATTATGTCAAGAAATACATAAAATTCTCCATAGAAATACTTTTTATTATATCACTCTAATAAAAATAGTGGGATTGCATTGATATTTATAGACCAAGTTCCCTACCAAAATAAAAAATATTCTCATAGTAAAATTCTAAAAGTGTTTTATATTCAAACTCTTAAACTCCTATATAACTAAAATTCTATAATAATTTTTTAATCAAATTCTAACTACTACTCCTAGTCAAATAAATACTCATAAATCAAATAATAATAATAAAACTACCAATTACACTTTCCTTTGGATCAAAAATTCATAATCTTTTGTCTAGGCTTCAAAAGTTAATTCTATTGGTTCAATTGGTCAATATTTGTGCCATCAATTCTCCCCCGCTGAAAAGAACTTGGCTCTGACGAGTAAGGTGGAGGAAACGTTTTTAAAATCGGGATCCTACGTTGGATCGATGGGGGCGGTTGTAGGATCGGAATCATAGGATCACATCGAGAATCGTAAGATCCTATTTATTAAAGAAAATCGAACTAAAAATACATTCAACAACAAATATTTCAATGAACCAAACCTTGATTATAGACATGTGTAATATGCGTACAACAAGCTAACTCAAATAAAATTGAGAATGTAGCTTAAAAGGTAGACCATTCACATTAATATTGTAACATTCAAGTTATAAAACAAAGAGGAGCTTAGGGCTGTAATAGCAAAATCCAAAAATTACAATTTAAGTTAAGGTTGTAATAGGATAATAACAAAAAAACAGAGGCGGCAAAATTGATTCTAGACAATAGAGTTTTAGAAACCCATACAAGAGGAAAACATTAAGTAGAAAAAACAGAGATTGCACATTTGGCTTTAACATTACTAAAAAGAATATCCTGTGTGGTTGTGTAAGAGTAGGATCGTGGGATCGGGATCCTATGATTTTGAAGGATTCGAATCTCGATCATCATCAATGTTACTACCCAGTGATTTTGCATATGATCCGGATCGATTTGTTAGATTTGGATCGTGGGATCGTAGGAGTAGGATTCCGACTGTAATAACAATAGGTGGACGACCAAGAATACCATTTGATGGAGAAGCTCTTTGAATCAATAACGACATCCTTTTCAATTGCAGTGAGCACAAGTAATAGTATACTTCTTTCTTTCAATTGCAAAAGAATAAGTATTAGCATGCCCTGCATGTTGTGAATCACGATCTCATATCCATGTGCGGCCTAAAAGTATATGACAAAGTTAGAGATGCAACACATCACATATGATGGTCTTATTAAGGCTTCCGATGGTGAATGTTATTGCACATTTCTTATCTCCTTTCAACTTCGTATTAGTAATCCATGCTACATGATGTGGTTTCGGATGTGGTTCAACTTTCAAATTTAGTTTCTTCACGATCTCAGTTTCTTCACTATCTCTTCTAATACCATATTTGTGCAACTTCCAGTGTCAATCACTAATGAGTATATCTGTCATTCACAACTTACTCTTGTCTAAAAGATTTTTCTCAATGAATATACTCACCATTAGCAACTTCTTTATTAGCAATTAGTAGATGACGAATAACACCCAAAAGATGATCATCATCTAAATAATTAAAATTTATCTCACCCACATCAAGAGGTTTTACAATCACTATCTCCAATTCTAGCTCATCAAGATCATTATGCACCTTGAAATTTTTCTTTTTAACCACAACAATATATTTTGAAGGGCATTAAAAAGAGAGATAATCAAAACCATGACAATTGAAACATCTTGTATATCTGGAGAAGAAGAATTAACACTAGTTTGAGATGGTTTGTTTGGAGTAAAAATATTCTGTTGGGGTCTATTAGTAAACTTACCTTGACTGGCATCTCAGGCAGTTCTCTCGATCCAGATTGGAGGTGCTATAGAAGATCTCATAGAAGATATCTTTTTCAACTCATCTTCCATCTGATAGACAACTTGACTTATAAACCTGTAGAAATATGAGAATTGAGTCCTTGCCTATACATGACAATCATCACATCCTCAATCCGTGAAAACTTTGATTGAGTGGTCAAACTATAGAACCCATCTAAAAAAATCACGCATGAGATTTGCTTGACTTCATCTGTAGGAACATCCTTTGAAATTGGCTCATGAAAAACAATAGGATGAGAAGGAGAACTTTTAAGCTCATCAACATCTAATAATTTTGATTTTTCATCTAACTGGGTCAGAACTAACGATGATGGTAAAGTTTGATCACTCACTTATTGATGATTAATTGATGAAGAAGATGAATCAATATCTACATTGCTTGCAAGTGTCTTATTTGGGAGCTTAACTTCAAATATGGCAGAGAACTTGTGTACACCTTCATGATGTGTGGAATGAACCCATTGATGCTTGAAGTGAATTTATCGCAAATCATATGCTTCAATCCTAGCACTTGATTCGGTATTGGTAACCATCTTGTAGATTTTTTTCGGGTCAAACTGTAAGTTCTGAAAATTTTGGGGCTGATTTGTAATATTGGGGCAAAAGTGTAATTTTAGAAACTCCAGGTGTCAGATATAAAATTCTGAAAAGACTTGGGTGTGTTTTTGTAAATTTAGAGGTGTTGGTTAAGACAGTGATAATGGTTTGGTTATTGGTTTTTGTGTTAAAGGGGCAGTGGGTATTGATTTGGTTGGACAGAAATTTGAGTAGGGCTGGTACAAAGAAATGTGGTCTGGTCAAATCAATTTAAATAACCAGCAAGCAGCAAGAAGCTCAACTCTTCAATTCTTTCTTACCAGCAGCTGTTACATGATAACAGTGAGGAAAAAAAATGTTGCTGGGACAAGGAGCCGATGAACAATGACAAAGACACGTCCAGTTGAAGTGGGGTGTGCAACTATCCGAAAGTCTGTCTCCGACTCGGCCTCCGCCAGTCGAAGTTGTAGTCGGAATGCCTATCTGAAAAAACTCTGACTTTGACTTTTATTAATTAATATTTTTTTAATAAATTATATGATATATTATTATAAATCCGTAGTTATATAACATAAATTACATAACATATTATTATAATATATCTAGTGATCTACCTCTAAACCCAAACGTCAGCCACACCCCAACCCATTTACTCTCTCTCTCTCACACACACACACACAGTGGACGATGAGGCGCTCTCTCTCTCACACACACACAAACCCCCACCCACGACCCACCGACCCACCACCCATCGACCCACCGACCCACCAGATGTCGACGAGCAGGCGAACAACTTTCCCCCTCCATATCTCTATCTCTCTGTCTCAATCGATGATTGCAGATCTCAGTGAACCAACGGGCAACAATGGTCTCATCTTTGATTGTTGATTGAAGCTCTCACCTACTACGATGGTCTCAATAGTGACTTTCTCTCTCTCTCTCTCTCTATATATATATATATATATATATGTCTCCAATAGAAGTTCATGGCCAAATTTTGAGAAATATTTGTCAAAATTTTGATTGTATTTTTTTGGATTGTTACATTTTCAAATCTCTGCTTTCACCTTCGCTTCCAACAAGCGGAGTCGGAATCGGAGTTATAGTAGTTCAGATTCGGAGGGAAAAATGCACTCTGACCGAAGTCGGAGGTTGGATGTGTGCTTTCTGAATCCGTCGAAGTCCCCAGCCTTAAAAAGAAGTAGAAGAGATACCACAGTCTCGCAAGGATTAGGTCAAAAAATATATAAAATTCTCCATAGAGAAACACTTTTTTATTATATTATTCTCTAGTAAAAATTGTGGGGATTACATCTATATTTATAGACCAAGTTCTCTACAAAAATAAAAGCTATTCTCATACTAAAATTGTAAAAGAGTTTCATAATCAAATTCTTAAACTCCTATATTACTAAGAGTCTATGACTCTATAATAATTTACTAATCAAATTCTAACTGCTATTCCTAGTCAAACAAGTACTTATAAATCAAATAATAATAATAAAACTACCAATTGTACTTCCCTTCGAACTAAAAATTTCTTAATCTTTCACCTAGGCTTTCAAAGTTGATTGTATTGGTACAACCGACCAATGGATGAACCATCACTGGTAGATATCATTATTCTCATCATTATTGAGATTATGGGTTAATGAAGGAAACTTGAAAGTTAAAGATGGAACTAATTTAGGTAAGGAAGTAATTAAGGATGTTAATGGTGCACATTTGAAAGATGTAAGTGGGCTCGAAAGAGGTGGGCTTCAATAAAAAGAGAAAGAGGAAGGCATGAAAAAAGGTAGGCTGGTTGTGGCCTCTAAATTAGGTGGATTGGGTCTGAAATTAGTACAGATTTGTGGGCCCTTAAACTCAAATCTAAATCAAGTAATTAGAGGTTACTCCGGATCTATCCAAACCCAAGATCAAAACTAGGGCTTTCTTGGTGAGATGTTGTCGATGTCTAGGGCAAACAGAGTGCCTTTGTGTGGTGCCCTTGTTTGATCGAGTAAGAAGCCAACAATTGCAGTCGAACCTTTGAGAAAATACAGAAGAAAGATCAGATTATTATTTTAAAAAAAGGAGATGATGAATCAAGCTATCGGGATGAAGATGAGAAATTCGAGATGGAAATAAGATTTGTTCAGATGAAGGAGAACATGGTTATCTTAGGACCAGGTGGATGAAGGAATGTTTGATATTAACGATGATGCTAGGAAGCCTTCTGGGTGCACGAGTATTGTTTGCAGTTTGGTGGACTTTTTTGATTGAAGTGAAGAAGTGACAGTTTAAAGCTTTGAGGAGGTTTGTGCTGAAGTGGGACGGATTTTTTAAAGTGAGGAAGAGAATTATAATGGCATACCAAAGACAAAATTTGTGAATTATAACAAAAGTGGAGATTGAAATTTTGGAGGCTTATGCGAGGTAAGTATTGGTTTTGTTCCGGTTTCTATTACAAACTTTTGCACATCTGAAGGGCGCAATAAGTTTTTTGAGTTTTCAATGGTGGAAAAGTTTGGAGAGGGTGTCACCATTGCTTCTCTGCTGTCTGTCTGGGATTTGAAGGGTGGAGAGTGTGGAAGGGGGCACTAAGGGTATGATATATCCTTCTAGTTGTCATGATGTGTTGAGGGTGGGTAATGTGGTTAAAACTTTAGAGATGGGGGGAGAGAAAAATTTTGAGGGAGGGCAATGTGAGTCTGAAGGGAAGAATATGGGGGCCAGTGGGGAGGGGGGTTCTATGGGAATTGATAAAGCACCAGTTTCAGACCTATTAGCGTACCAAGAGTTGAATTTTTGTGAATCAAATTTGTGTAACAATAATAAATTTGCCACAATTAATTTTGCTTTAGGAAATCCTAAGGTTGTTATTGATTGGACCATTGTTTGCTATGATAGAGGAGTGATAGAGGGATTAGGAGGGGATGATGAATGCTATAAGGTATCTATTGATGGGAAGAATATGTTTTTTTTGTTAGATGAAGAAAAATGGGAAATTCTTAAAACCTTTCTTAGAAAGATGAACTTGTGTTTAGTTCCAGCGAAAAAATCTAAGAGTAAAGGGAAGGGTAAGAGTGCAAAAACGTAGGGAAGGTTGTAAATAATTGAGACATTTGCAATTTGGGATAAATTATGATGCTAATAAGGTTGATATGAGTGCTTTGGTAAGATATGAAGATAGTTGGAATGTTTGGGGTTTAGGATCTAGTAGGAAGAGAAGTTCCATTAAAGAGCTTCTCTTGAGTTTGGTCCCGAATATTGTCATTTTGCAAGAGATGAAGATGCAAGTTTTTTTATCTTCTGTGGGAAGATCAAGGGGTATTGTTATTATGTGGGATGAAGGATCGGTTTCGGTGGAGAAAACAATGGAAGGGAAATTTACTTTTATCTGTTAAATTCAAGCTCAAGGATGGTCTTGAGTGGTGGTTCATTAGGGTGTATAGGCCTAATAAGTCTAGGTTGAGGAGGTCTTTGTGGGAAAAGTTAGCGGGATTATTTGGAATGTGCAGTCCAAAATGCTGTATAGGAGAGAATTTTAATGTTATTAGGTATTCTAGGGAAAGACTTAAAGGGGGAAGAGTCACAAAAGGTATGCGTGAGTTTGATTCATTTATGTGGGAAACTGAAGTTAATGACCCACCTTGGTCGATGGTGCCTTTATGTGGTAAAACGTTAGGGAGGATGTTATGTGTAAGAGGCTTGATAGGTTTTTATTCATTTTAGGTTGGGAGGAGTGTTTTCCATGTTGTAGATTAGAGGTGTTGCCTAGGTTTTGTCTGACCATTGTCGTATTATTCTTGATAATTCTAGCATCAATGGGGTCTAGGTCCATGTAGATTTGAGAATATGTGACTTGATCATCATACTTTTAGGGAAAAGTTTAAGGAATTTTGGAATAAGGGTTGTTTTGAAGGCTGGGAGGGATATAAGTTTATGAAAAGATGAACTTTGTTAAGAGAAGAATCAAGGTGTGGAATAATGAGGTTTTTGGTGATATTCGTGTAATTAAGAGTTGTATTTTGGATATGATTGATGATATTGATAAGATTGAAGAGAGAGCGGGTTTGGGTGAAGGATTGAGAAATGAGAGATGAGATCTTAGGAATAAGTTTGAGGAGGTTGTTTTTAGAGAAGAGATGAGGCGGAGACAAAATTAAGGGTGAAGTGAGGGGGGATAATAATTCTAAGTTTTTTTATAAAGTGGCAAATTGAAACATGAAGAAGAAAATTATTAACAAATTGAAAATTGAGGGAGGAGTTTTTATCAAGGACGAGGAACAAATTGAACGTGAGGTTGTGAGTTTCTTTTCTAATTTATACAGGACTTCTGATGAAGGTAGACCTAGAGGGGAAGGGCTTGAGTGGTGCCCTATTGGGGCGAGTTTGTCATGATAGATGGAGAGACTTTTTGGGGAGGAAGAGGTGAGGAGGGCTATATTTGATTGTATTAAAGAGAAAACACTTGGGTTGGATAACTTCATTATGACTATTTTTTAGGAATGTTGGGAGGTGATGAAAGTTGATTTGGTGAGAGATTTTTTTTGAATTTTTTCAGAGTGGTGTGTTGAATGTTATAACCAATGCAACATTTAGTTGTCTTATCCTAAGAAGCACGGGCACAAATACGGATACAGGATACGAACACAACACCACCCATACACTCCAACACAGTATTTTTCTAAAAAGTAGGGCACGGGTATGCCTAGGACACGTTGAATATAAAATATATTTTTATATGATCATAAATTTAGAAATTTGGTCCAATGCATATTTTATAGGTCATGAGTTCACAAATTTAGACCCATTACACACATTAATTTGGTCTAAATTAATGTGTAAGCCTAGTAGCCTAAATTGGGTATAAAATAGATTCACCTTGTGAGGCCCAATAACAAAAGGACCAAAATAGAGTCTAAAACCCTTTAGGTGAGGCCCGACCATTAGTATATTTTTGATAAGTTGAATGAGATAGTAATTTGGCTTACCAATCAATAAAAGACAAGTGGCAGATAAAATATGATGAGGATCTTATCTGATTACACATATATCACCGATCAAGAAAAAAAAGGTACCAACTCAAGGCATCAGAATATTTATTCTCCACTCTCGCTTTCTCTTTCTCTACATTACCTCTCCAACTTGCTCTCTTACTCTCCGTCATCGATGTATAGTATGATAGCAAGCTCTAGTTCCTATCTTCCTTCCACCGATGGATCTCTTGGATAGTTCCTAAACATGGGTAATGGCTTTTTTTTTTTATCATCTTCATCTTCCTCATGCGATGAGTTTCTCCCATTAGTTTTTCCCAAACGTGTTTGGACAAGTCATTGAGGTGTTTGGACGTATCTGAAATTCAAAAAAATTAAAAGAAAATTTTATTGCGTGTCCAACATGTGTCAGGGACACATGTTCATGTTCCAAATGTGTCGGACACCAGTTATGTGAGCCATTTGAGCGTGTCGGTGCTTTTCATAGGTCTTACTAGAAAAAGGAGAATTCCATTAGAGTTAGAGATTTTAGATTGATTAGTCTTGTTACAATTATTTACAAGATCATTGCTAAAGTGTTGTCTATTAGGCTTAGGGAAGCTTGACTGATGCCATTTCAGGGGACTTTTGTTAAGGGAAGGCAAATCATGGATGTTGCTTTGGTGGCTAATGAGGTGGTTAAGGATTGTAGAGATAGAGGAAATGAAGGAATTGTCTTCAAGATTTGATTTTGAGAAAGCTTATGATCACGTGGATTGTAATTTCTTGGATTTTGTGATGGAAATGAAGGTGTATGTGCAAAGATGGAGGAAATGGTTTAGTCGTTGCTTGAAATCTATGAATTTTTCGGTCATTATTAATGGAAGGCCATGGGGAAGATTTAAGGCATCATGGGGACTTAGGCAAGGGAATCCTTTGTCTCCTTTTGTTTACTATGGTTGTGGATGGATTGAGTAGGTTAATGTTGCGGGCGAAACACTGTATATAATGGAAGGTTTTATGGTTGGTTGGGAGATGGTTATTGTGTCACATTTATAGTTTGTCGATGATATTATTTTTTTCTCCTTTGGAGATGAGAAATTTTTGAATATTAAGAATATTGTTGATGTTTTTGGAGTGGTGTTTGGGCTTAAGGTCAATATGGAAAAGAGTGTAGTTGTAGGAATTAATGTTAATCAAGGCAAAATTTTTGGATTGTCCGGGTTTTCAGATGTTCTGTGGGAGGTTGACCTCTAAAATATTTGAGTCTTCCTTTAGGTTGTAATCATTTGTCTTTGGGTTTTTGGGATCCGGTTATGGAGAAAATAGGTAGGAGATTAGATAGATGGAAAAAAACCTTTATTTCTAGAGGGGTTAGGCTTACCTTAGTTTAGTCGAATTTGGCTAGTATACCCATATAATTTTTGTCTCTCTTTAAAATGCCTGGTGTTGTGGTTAAAAAGATTGAAGGGATGATGAGAGAATTTTTATGGGCGGTTAGTGGAGAAGGTAGAAAGGACTGCTTGATTAGTTGGGAGGTGGTTTCGAAGCCTAGAGTTAATGTTGGGTTAGCTTTGGGTTAATTTGAGGGCTAGAAACATAGCCCTTGTTGGAAAATGACTTTGGAGATTTCCATTGAAACAAAATTCTTTGCGGTGTAAGGTTATTAGAAACAAATATGGGTTACTACCCATTGAATGGGATGTTAATGAGGTTGAAAAAGGTAGTTTTTGAAACTCACGGAAATCATTGCTCGAGGATTTCTATCTTTTGCTCAAAGTGTCCAATTTTTTCTCAAAGTGCTTGTCTTGCTTGTTTGTTTCCTTGGCTTTATCACTTTTCTTGTCATCCTCGTGCTCGTATTGTTTCAATGGTTGGGTCTTTTTCTTTCCCGATGATGTGGGACATTGATTTTTGCAGGAGTCTCAATGATAGGGAATCGGTGGAGATGGTTTCTCTTCTTTCTTTGCTTGATCATGTGATGTTAAACCCAGAGTCTATTGATAGAAGGCGTACTCTCCCAAATTTTTTATCCATTATTGAAAATTTGAAAGGCCAAGGTGCCTTTGAAAGTGCAAGTTTGTGCATGAGTGATTCCTCATGGGATAATCAATACCAATGATATGATCCAAGAAGGCGTCCTTATCTTATTCTATACCCACAATGGTGTGTTACGTGCAAAAGGAATGGTGACAATGCCAACCGCTTATTTTTGCATTGTTTAGTTTCATTGAAGTTATGAAATTAGTTGTTTGAGTTGGTTGGGATGTCTTGGGTGGCTCCAAGTGCTATTTTATCTATGTTTTGTGTTGGATTTTAATGGGCTTAGAGGTAAAGAAGTTACTCTTTGGGAATGTGTGACTTTTGCTACTATTTGGGTGATTTAGTTGAATAGAAATGCAAGAATATTTGATGACAAGTATGAGGTGAATGATGGTTTATGGAATTAGCAATTTTTTGGGCATTAGTCTCGAAGGAGTTTGGAGCTATCCCGCTCTTTGGCATTATGGAAAGCTGAATAGCTGTGTGAGAATGATTGTTTTTTGCTTCTGTATTTTCTCAGTTTTGTTATGTTAGAGTTTTGTTGGTTTTGGTTGATGTATGGACTACTTGTCCGTACTTTCTACGTACCATTTTTCTCTATTCTTTTTATACAATTGTTGTTTATTATTAATTTTTTTTTTTTCAAATGCCTTGTGTCAGTGCTTAGGTTAGGTGGTGATATAAATAGTCTGCGAGTACCGAGGCATGCTACAAGTTTTTTAACTTGCGGAAGATGCTCTTTTGTTTTCATGCTGTGATATGAAGGGTTAAGGACAGTGATTTGATAGGATATTCAGTCATTGAGTAAATCACTAGGGACCCTTTCTTTAAAAGAAGCATACAAAAAAGTGGTCAGGCCAGATAAGTCTTCACCTAATATAATGACATAGAATTGTTGATGGGGTGAGATAGGGTATAAGAGGATATTATTTCCTGTTAATGACTTCCTTCTTTGGTGCTCTTAACCATGTATGCTTGAATAAGACTTTTACCTACATATGCATACTGTTTTGATGGCTGTTTTCATGTGTTTGAACTTTTGCATTTGCGTGCTATCAGATCTTTGGGCAAATTAGAATTTCATTATGAACCGAGGGATTTGCACTACTTGTTCCGTTTAAGGTAGTGATGCCACTTATTCACTTGTGAAGATCCCGTATTGACAAAATTTCTACATTTACCTTGCTCCCTCATACTCTATCAATTAGTAGGGTTGATGTACGACAACTATGGGAAATCAAAATTAGGGCTGTTTGGGGGCTGTGAACACTACTCGTGAACAGTAATAGGGCTGTGAACAGTGATGCGAATAGTAATATTGGCTAGGAATCACTCGTAGGGTTATTTAGGTATCACACAACTTAAGAAACATATAATTGCTTAAATTTTGAAATATCTCTATCTTTTATTAAAAATATTACCAACTATATATAGAGTTCTAACTACTCCTAATCTTGAAAGATTAGGAGTACAAAGTCTATAGGATTCTAAAAAATCTAGATCACACAAAATTATAAAACAAAAACAAGTTAGAACTCTAAATTCTAACATATCTATCAAATACTAGAGTTTGACCCAAAAGACGACACATGGGTCGGATTATGACCCATTCTAGAAATTCTGAAAATACTAGAGTTTGACCCAAAAGACGACCCACAGGTCGGATTATGACTAGAGGTGTTAATCGTGTCGGGTTAAACGGTTATGTGTCGAGTTAAATGGGTGACGGGTGAAAAACACATAAATTCATACACGACACGTTTAATAAATGGGTAAAAAATCTCAATAAAAACACAACTCGTTTAATAAATGGGTAACACGACACGACTCGTTTAACTAGTTTAATTTTAAAAAAATTATATCAACAAATTTTAATACTTCATTTTTTTTACTCCCAATTTCACTTACCTCAAAAAAAAGAAATTGTTAGTCAAATCTCATAAAAATTAGACTTGAAGGCTTAAAAATAAAAAAGCAAGAGGTCATTGCCTTTCAACCCTTCCCATCTCCTCTCATTTTCAATGGGGGACAAAAACAAAAGGCATTTGTTTGCCTTTGTCTTTGAAGTGCTCCTCATCTCCTCTCCTCCCCTTTGTCTTTGAACTACTATTTTACTTATTTTTTTTTATTGATTTCTTTACTTCTTTTTTTCTTACTAATTTTTAAAAATAATTATTAATTTATTATTATATTAATTTTATTTAAATGGATAAACGTATGATAAATGGTTTGACAGGTCTCACCCGAACACGACTCGTTTATTAAACGTGTTTAGCGTGTCAACCCGTTTATCATCCAAACCCGTTAAGATCTCACCCAAACCTGCTTAATTCATGTCGATTCGTGTCGTGTCGGATTGTGACAGCCCTAATTATAACTCATTTTGAAAAATTTTAAAATTACAAAAATACCCTCGAGTCTAAAAACTATTAAAATGACATAAATTACCAATACTAGCAAATTGACTTAAACTAACTTAAAATAATACTAAAAAATACAGTAATGCAAGGCTCCATATAGATCTTTGTCTTGATGGAAATCCAGTTTGTCTTTCACATATTTGAATTTGCATTTTTTTGAGTTTCTTATGGATTGCATCATTCTCCCTTGGTTGGAGGGAATTCGACCTCGAGTTTTTAAGTGTTGCAGTATCAGAGTCCACAAATGTTGAACTTGCATCCTTCTTTTCGTTATGAACTAAGGAAATAAAAAAAAAATTTGGAAATTGATCTTCGCAATTCGGTCGTTGAACTTCTCTGAAATCACAAAATCAATTGGTTGAGCAAAGTGAATAGAAAGAACATTCTTGAATTGATGTTGTACAATAGGAATTATAGCTTGCCTTTCAATTGAAGCCTTCCCCTTGTTCATGGTGATATCTTTTTTTGCTACAACCTTGAACTTCTCTTGATTGTTGTGAGAGTATGATAACATTGGTGGATTTTTATGCTCACTTAAACTCTTAGAAGATGCAAACGAATCAAGCCCTTGAGACGACGTTGTCGATTGAATGCCATCAATGTAAGGAATTTCATTAGGCTACTCTTTTGGCACTATTTCAGAGCACTTAGTAAGCAACATAGTCAGGTCTAACGGCAACTTTGATTCAATGTCAATTGTTGTTTTTTCAATAATCTTAGGCTCCACAATATAATTATTTTTAGAATACCCTATTTTTTTTTCGGTCTTTGAACAAATAATTAGTGAACTGACGTGAGATTGTGTAAACTCATTTACATACTTTCCTTCGCCCTAAATTATTGGATTGCTTGTTGTTTTGGGCTGCTTTTGACGACTCTTCTTTGACTTCTCATTAGGATGCAAAGAATTGAGGTTTAGCCCTATTGAATGAAGAAACCCTTGATGTACTTGCTTGGTGAAGAAAAGTTAGGTTCATATCCGTACCAAGTGCCACTTAAAATGCATGCTCTACGTTGTATAGTGGTTATCGAAATGCCCTTATATTTGCCCTTAAACCGGCCTTGAATTGAGCAATTGTTTGACAAGGGCCTTCTATGATTCGATTTTACAACATTAGCTTTTCAAATCTTTGAATATACTCTTCTTCTACAGATAAGTTTCCTTGTTGTAGATTGCCAAGTTGTTTGCACAACTTGCCATAATAATTTGAAGGCATATACTTCTCATGAAGTTTAGTTTTCATCTCTCGCCATATGTTGATTGAGAGCAATCACAATCTTCTTAAATCTCCTTCAACTCCAACCCAACAACTTTTTGCCAAGTCTACAAGTTTCATCTTAGTAAACCTTATTCTATGCTTGTCCGAAAAATTATACTTGGTAAAGTATTCCTCAATAGGAGTAAGCCAACCAAAGAATATTGTAACATCATTTGTCTATCAAAATCTTGTATCTCCTTCCTCATATGCCTATATTTAAGTCGCATAACATTGGGTTTTTCAGCCTTGATGCCAAACTAATGTAGGATTGTTATGAGAAATCAAAATTGGGGCTGTAAACAGTACTTTTGAACAGTAATAGAGTTGGGAACAGTGAAATGAATAGTAATATTGGCTAGGAATTACTCCTAGGGTTCCTTAGGCTATCACACCTATGAGTTAGAATTGCATCACACAACTCAAGAAGCATATAATTGTTGAAATTTCTAAAATATCTATCTTTTATTAAAAATATCACTAATTATATATAGAGTTCTAAGTACTCATAATCCTAAAAAATTAGGATTCCAAAGTTTAGTACTCCAAAAATTCTAGATTATTAAAAATTAGAAAAATAAAACAAATTAGAACTAGGGCTCTAAATTCTAACATATCAAATATTAGAGTTTGACCCAAAAGATGACCCACGAATCGGATTATGACCCATTCTAGAAATTGTTAAAATTACAAAAATACTCTTTAAGTCTAAAAACTATTAAAAAGACATATAAATTATTAATACTAGTAAATTGACTCAAATTAACTTAAAGTAAGACTCAAAATATAATAATGCAAGGTTCCATATGAATCTTTGTCTTGATGAAAAGCCAAGTCCATTGACTTTCACATCTTCAAATTTGTGTTTCCTTGAGCATCTTATGGATTGCATCCTCATTGTGGTTATGTGACTATGATTTGGACTTAATGTATTTGTATTTCTGCCATTAATGAGATTGATATTCAATTTCATAGGAATATAAGTTGACTTGCTGGCTTTCACTTATATTTTAATTTTTTTTGACAGGGGAAAGATTGTTTTATCTGCAAGCAAGGTGGTCACCGTGCAAACGATTGCCCAGATAAACTCAAAGGGGGATCTCAGGGTTCTAGAATGTGCTTAAATTGTGGAGATTCTGGGCATGACATGTTTTCATGCAGAAATGATTATTGCTCTGATGATCTCAAGGTCCATAAATTCTTCGGACTGTTTACATTTTCTGATAGACCTTCTGTGTGTATTCATGTATTTGGAAATGAATGTATAAGTGAACAATGCATTGGAGGTATGAACTTATTTGCTTGAGTCCAAATTTGTGGCTTTTTTATAACTGTAGTTTTTCTTTCTTGATATTAATCAGGAAATACAGTGTTACATTTGCAAGAGTTTTGGCCATCTATGTTGTGCCAACATCATAGACACTAGTCCAAAGGAAGTTTCGTGTTACAGATGCGGTCAGTTAGGCCATACTGGTTTGGTAAGTTTATTCTCTTACCTTTTTTCGGCTGCAGGGTTGTTAAGCTTATTAAATATGCAAGGATCCACTGATATTGTGATATGCATCTCTTTAGTTTCATTGATCAACTTATTAATAAATATGTTACTGATGTGTAAAGTGTCTATTAGCCCGCAATATTTGTGATATCCTCACTATAACTTTTTGGTTAAAGATATTGTTCTTCATTGATTTAGCCAGACATAGATTCTTAATGAAATGTGTGTTCAGTTGTGTATTGATGTGGTCACTGTCCACCCATGCACTTGTGTGTCATAACTGATTACGTCCTCAGTTGTGATTAGACAGTGGCACACAATATATTATATGTACATATGCATGCACAAACACATTTGCGTATTTTCTTGTTTTGTGAATGGAGCATTATACTTAAATCCTTAATTTCTTGATTGTCGCCATTAATTGATGTTAGATATACCTGAATGCCATTTGCTTGTGGATGCATTAATTCGCTGTCCGGTTTGGAGTCTTTGGCTTTTGTCATGTTACAAGGAATGATTTGTCACATATAATTCTTTTTTACGGTTCTGAGTTTAACGTGCAATCGACCAATATTTGCTGAAATCACTTTGCAAACAACATGTATTGATATGTCCGTCAATGTATGCTCCATTTTGGAAGCATAACTTTCAACCCCTGCATTTAGAATTAGTGTTTATTATTACGTTATCAAGATTTTCTGGTACCTTGCTCTTTTGACCTTCATCCTTTTCTATGCAGTCATGCATGGGATCACGTGGGGAGACCACTGATGTGGGGTCACTTAGTTCATGCTACAGGTGTGGCGAGGAAGGACACTTTGCACGTGAATGTTCAGCTAAGGTATATTACAGGCTGTCAGCATATGCCTTCTCATGATTTTTTCAATTTTGATGTGTTGTTCATGCACACAATCTTTTGGCTTAACGTGTTGTGTGCATGAGCTTTTCCCATTATCAGCACCTCGTCCTTGCCACGTTTTGGAACTTTCACCTGTCCGCTTAATGATATCCGAGTTCGGTTTTGTTTCTGAGATTCTCCAGGTTAGTAAAAGGACTCGTGAATTATCAACGCCCAGGCAGAAATTTCCCAAAGAGAACAGAGATTATTTAGAAATCAGGTCCGTGCCTCACGATCTCGGTAAGCCTCGGAAAAAGAGGAAAAACCAATATGTAGAAGGGGGATTCACTAGGTCAGGTAAAGGAAAACAAAGGGGGGGTTGGATCACTGAAGACCCTGGAGACATTCACCACTATGAAGCCAAAGCGAATGGTTGGAGATCTCCTGTAACACCAACTAATAAGAACTCTAAAATTTCCAATTTCATTGCCAGTGGCCATGCTTCAAATTCTCGTGCTTCTTGGAAAACTCGAAAGCTGCATTTCGAAAATTCAGCTTCAAATGGATCAGCTAAATTTTATGAGCACAGGTTTTCAGCATCAAGGTTTGGCAACTCTAGTAGTGACGGGATGAGAAGAAACTATGATAGGTAGTGGATACCTTTTCTTAATTTTATTTTTCATTATTATTAGTAGGAAATACAACGGAAACAGTTATCACTGGTTGCTTCCCAGAGTAAGGTGAGTTCGTAGCAGGATGGGGTATGCTATAAAGGTCGAGGTGCTGGCGTTGTGTGTTGGGTTTTTTGAAGCTCGTTGCAAAGGTTGGTCCGACATTTGGGTAGAGGGGGATGCTAACTGGTGTTGCTATGAACTGGGATGATGAGAAAGTCTCAAGGCTCTTGCAGGCATGCTTAATGTTAAGCTTGAAACCAGACGTCTCTCAACATCGTACGTTTCTGGCAGGTTTCCTATCTAACAGAGCTGACAGTATGCTGCAAGAGTTTAGGCGCCAGGCCAATTCTTTCTCCCTCCGGGTAGTTTTATTGTACTACTATTACTACTGTTCTGTAATCCCATTTTTTCCCATTTCGTGGCAGCTTTTTTAAATATTATGTTGTTTCTGTAAAATTGTTATTGTTATTGATATTTCAAACATTTTGATTGAAATTAATAGATACTGTGGTTCTCGTGAGTTGTTCGCTTTGCTTTGTTTATTTGTGGCTAGTCAATCTTGTTCCCTTATGCATTTCACAGCTTACCTCAGTAAATAAAGCCTATGATCTGTATATAAACCTCCTATTAGATTTGATTCAAAAAAAATAAAAGCAGGCTTCATGAATGCAGCCGAACCCCGGATGCCAGTGAGAAATAAAATAAAATTATGGAGCAAAGCAAGAAGGTTGGTAGATTCAATTATCTCCAGTTTATCTCAAGAAAAATATGTGAAATTTGAATTTCTGATTTAATATAGAAGTTTGTTCTGCTAAACAGGGTTTATACACAGGTAAACATAGATTGATTATAGGGGTGTTAATGGATCGGAGTTTGAACTTGACTTAGCTTCTAAAGGAGTTTAAAAAATTGTTAAAATTCATTTTTTTTAGAACTTGAGTTAAGCACTAGTCTATCACGAACTCAAGCCGAGCCTGAGTATAAACCGAACTCGAGCCGAGTCCGAGTAGTTCGGTTATTTTACATATAAACAAACTTAAAAAATTGTTCAAATTTAACTCATTTAAAATACGAGTTGAATTCAAATAAAGTCTTATTCCAGGTTATATAGATTAATACCCTTAAAATTGAATATGACTCTATACTATTACAAATTTATCAAATATGAATTTAATAAATTATGACGGGTGATGACCAAAGCAGGAAGAGTACTTGACTGTGAGACAGTACGTGGAAAGTGAAGTATGTCCTTTGAATGCTGTGTGAAGATTGTAAAATGAGATAGAATTTGATTCTGAAACACCAAACCTTACCCAAACCTAAATCTGGCCCCATCTCTTTGATGAAAGTGATGGTGAAAGTGTCGGTCACAGCAGGCCACTTTTTTTTTTTTGGATAATCTCAAAACATCGGTCGAATTTTAATTTATACCCTCAAAATTTAAAAATATTAATTTACACCTTGAAAGACATAAATTTATATCAATATGTATCTAAGGCTAACTCTCATTCATTTTGCCGTTAAAAGAGTATGAATTAATTATAAATTATACCTTCAAAGTTTAAATACATTTATAATCCAAACAAAATTTCATTCATTAATACTTGTTAAATAATTCTCAATTATGTTGTGTGGTAACATTTTTTGTGTCATGTTCAAGTAACTAAAAAAATATTTTTAAAAATTTGTAAAATACCTAATTTTTTTTGCCTGTAATACTTGTTAAATAGTTATTTTTTTTAATCTAAAATACCCGTTACATCATGTTATTCGTATCTAACTTTAATATGATTGGATAATCAAAAGATTCGTGTCTAACTTTAGACAAAAAAACACTATTTAACGTGAAATATATGAATGGTATTTTATAATCTTCAAAAATTTTTAAATAGTATTATATGAATGATTATAAATGTGAAATATATAACACAACGCAATTGACTCGACATAAAAATATTTTTTGTATCAAGTTTTTTTTTATTGACTCGAACACGATACAACACAATTGAAAAATTTTTAACGAGTATTAATAGATGTAATTTATTTTGAATTATAAATGTAAAATATTTAAACTTTAACGGAACGCTCGCACGGCAACGACAACCGCTTCTAGATAGCTTGTTAGTTTCTTGGACGCCCAAAGGTCTCTCTCTTTCCATCATTGTCACAAGAAAATATAATTATAACGGTGATACCATGTGATAAGGTGATATAGTATCACCAATTAATAATACTAAAACAAATAAGAAGATGAACTCAAAAAAATTAATAATTAACCTGTCATGTAATCAAACAAATTTTCACTCTTTTCCTATTATGTAAGTAAATAATTCCCTACATTTTTATTATATAAGTTCAAGTGGAATTTATTTTTTTCATTTAAAATTTTATTATTGATTAGTAATACTATATTAATATAATATCACCGTTACTTTCGATACATCCCTTTGATGAAAGTGTCGGCCACAGCAGGCTACTTTTATTTTTTTTCCGGCCTAGAAAAGGAGCACCAAAGCAAGTGCTACCCTGACGAAGACAACAGGAAGCTTCCAAAGCAACGGCAACTGCAACTGCTTTTAAATAGCTTGTTAGAGCATCTTCAACCGACTAGTTAAATTTTCATTTTTAGCTAATTTGGCGAGACTTGCTCAACAAAATTACTCCAATTGGCTCACCATCTTGATAGCTAAAACCTAAGAAATCCTTGTTACTCGCCATATCTGGAGAGGAGATGAAGTTCGCTGCCTTTGTCTTCATCGTCTTCTCCAAGAGTTGGTTCAAGTAATCTTCTTCATCTCTCACCCCCAAGCTGCAGATCCCCTTCCCTAGTTTTGAAACCCACCTCCCCGAAACCTATTTTGAAAAACACCTCCCAAATTTTGAAAAACCCCTCCCAAATTATGAAAAACCTCATGTATAATGAAATATTTAATTTTAAACCCTATAAAATATTAATGTAAGTATTTATGAAAATTTTAAATTATGTTATTAGGGTACGTGATATTTTTGAATTATATTATTAAAAGTTAAATGAATTAATTAGTTAAAATAGAGAATGTGGTTAGAATGAATTTAAAAAAATAATAATTAAAATAAAAAATATAATATTTAAATATATTTTGACTAGTTATTTTGTTCGGCAGGGTTGGAGCTATTGTTGGTTTCTTTGACGCCCAATGGTCTCTCCATTTGCCTCTGTCTCTGTCTCTGTCTCTTGCGCCACCATTGTCCTTAATTTATTCCCATTGTTAACCATCCCAATTCTCTCTCTCTCTCTCTCCACCATTGTCCTTAATTTGTTCCATTGTTAACCATCCCAAGTGGGTCATTATGCTTCCAATACCTCCTTTCCAGATGAAAAAAATTAAGAGGGCATTGGCGACTCGGTGGCTGACAAACAAAGAAGCAAAGGACTTTATCTATTTTGTTTGGTGTCAATGTAATTCCCACATGAGGGAATTTGACACCTCAATGACATATAATCGAATACTTGGTGATGATACCTCAAATAAATTACAAGTATGAGCTCAGGCGCGGAGGTCAGGTCAGGCGAGGAGGTAAGGTAAGACCTCCAGATCTCAGAGGCCTAGACCTTGGGTTTC
Source organism: Ilex paraguariensis (assembly GCA_963454935.2). NCBI lineage: Eukaryota > Viridiplantae > Streptophyta > Magnoliopsida > Aquifoliales > Aquifoliaceae > Ilex > Ilex paraguariensis. The sequence goes on along the minus strand of CAUOFW020006614.1, from coordinate 340,826 downwards.
CCTAGAGTCAGCTAAAATAAGGCATGAGGAAGGGCCGGCTGGATGATAGAAGACTCCAACAACCAAGCTACAATCAAGACATAAAACTCTCACCAGCCAAGATCCACTCCTAAGATCAATGAGGATTCCTCGAATAAATGACAAGGATCTCAGTGTAGATCCTGCAAAACTAGTAACAGTCCTATAAATACTGTGTAATGCCTCCTAAGAAGGGAGAGGAATCCTAATTGTACCCAACAATCTGACTGAGATTCATTAAGGCAATTAATATAGGTCCAGGGAGTAAGAGCCTCCATTAAAGAGTGAACTAGCCAAGCTTTCAAGCTGGTGAACCACTATATTCTCCCTGTGTCGACTTCCCCAATCCCCCAACTGTTCTAAACATAATTCTTACGAGCCTTGTAGCTTAGATCCAAGTAGTCAGAAGTAATAGTTCATACCTCCTGCTCATCCACGCTGGTTCACGCTATCAGTTTGGTGTCGTCTGTGGGAATGACTGTTCCTGTTACAAATATATTGATCTTTCAATGACTAATGGTCTCAACCCGCAACATGAGTAGAGACCAAAAAAACTTACTATGAATGCAAGACCAATAGAAAGCTACCAACAACATACAACCCGAGAATGTCCTAGAGACTAATCCTCCCATGGTGAATCCCCCAACTAATAATGAGTTGAAGGCCTTTCGCCTAGTTAATCAATGTCTGATACAGCAGAATGAAGAGCTCTTGAAGCTCTTGCAACGCCCTCAGGAGGCACGACCAGCCCAAGAAGGCTAGAATAACCCCCATCACAGAGAACAGCAACACCTCGATCCCCTTAGGGAAGTTAACGAAGGAGGGGAGAATAGCCAGACCTTGGGGCAGGTGCCCCATCTACCCCCTAGGGATGGACACAATGAAGAAGTGCAGAGTCAGAACGATGGGGCGAGAGAAACGATTTCTTCCCTTATCAGTAGGAGAGAAGAGAACAGTACTGAGAGCAGCGCTTTAAGGACATCCAACAAGAGCTCAGCCATATGAAGGAAGCTGTGAATAGCAAGGCTCCAGTTACAATGGATGCCCTGGCGCAACAGACTGAGTCCCCATTCACCACTGACTTATTGCATTTTTTTCTTCCCTAAAATTCAGAATGCCGCAGATAGAAGCTTTCGATGCGATGAAAGACCCCTGTGGACCACCTTAATACTTACAAGAACCAGATGGAGCTCCATGGATACCAGGACCTAGTGCATTGTAAAACCTTTGCCATCATGTTAAAAGGCTCAGCCCTGACATGGTTCAATAGGCTTTCCCCAGCCTCGATCTCCTCCTTTAAAGAACTTTCTATATCCTTCGTGTCTCACTTCATAGGAGCTCAAATATACAGAAAGCCAAGCTACCACTTATTGAATGTGAAACAGGGACCCCAAGAGAACCTCAGGTCCTATGTTTAGAGGTTCAATTAGGAGTCACTGAAAGTGGATGTCCTAGACGAGAAGTTCGTCATTACTGCATTCATAGTTGGTTTAGGCGTGCAATCTAAGGACTTGATGTTCTCTATTTCGAAGAACTCTCAAGCAAGCATGGCCGAGGTGCTGGCCAAGGCCGAGAAGTACATAAACGGGGAGAAAGCTCTTCTCTCAAAGGTGGGGAGCTCATCCACACAAAAAGATAAAGGGAAAGAAGAGAAAAAGAGGGACCGAAGTCCCAGAAGAGAAAGAGGACGAGACAGGTCTCCAAGAAGAGATACATATCGCTCCCCCAAAAGGAGGAGGACGTTAGAGATCACTTAGGTCTGCTGCAACTGGAGTTGCAGTCGAGGTATGCACCTCGACAGCTCCCTCATCTCACCGCGACGATATCGCAGATCTTATATGAGGTGCAAAATAAAAAATTTCTAAGGTGGCCACCCCAGATGAAAATAGACCCAACAAAAAGAGATCCCACCAAGTACTGCAAATACCATAGAGATCATGGTCACCACACAGATGATTGCATCCAATTGAAGAAAAAAATTGAGTTCCTGATCTAACGAGGATAGTTGCGCTACTACATAGCTCAAGATAATTAGAACCGAGCTCCACCACCTCCGCCGCCTCAGCAGCAGGCTCTTGTGCAGCACCAGCGACCCCTGGGGGAAATCAGGGTAATATCTGGAGGATTCGCAGGAGGAGCAGAATCCAGTTCAGCCAGAAAGGTTTATCTGTGCAAAATCAGAGCTGGAGAAGTACTGGAGGTGCACACTGTATCCAAGGCACCTCGACTGAGCACAACTATCACCTTATCAGACTCAGACTTGGAAGGTTATCAGCATCCCCATGATGACCCGCTGGTGGTAAAGGCTGTAGTGGCTAACGGAATTGTTCATCGAATTTTGATTAACAACGGGAGCTCAACAAATATCATATTTGCCTCTGCATTCAACAAAATGGGCATAGGTAGGGAAAAACTTGAGCTAGTAAGTGCTCACTTGTTGGGTTTTGTAGGGGAGAGAGTATTGCCCCTGGGCTTCATCCAGCTCGTGCTCACTATGCGAGATCCTCCCTGCCAGGCTACCACCGTAGTAAGGTTCCTGGTGGTTGATGCCCTTTTTGCATACAATATGCGGCTCAGGAGACCTTCCCTCAATGTGAGGAAGGCAATCCCTTCTGCCTATCACCTGGTCATGAAATTTTCTACGAAGAATGGGGTTGGAGTGGTCTGAGGGGACCAACGTGTAGCAAGGGAATGCTACATGACCTTGTTGAAGAAGTTGAAAGTATCCAGTTAGATGAGTTCGACATGAGAGACGAGATGGACACTAGGCCAACGCCATTAGAGGAACTAGAGCCCATTCAGCTTGATGAGGTGCCAAAGCACCTTGTTTATATTGGTTCTAAATTGAGCAGGGTAATTAAGGACCTTCTCATCCAGTTCCTGAAAGAGAACATGAGAGTGTTTGCCTGAAAACAAGAAGACATGGAAGGTATTGACCCCTCGGTTATAACACACAAGTTAAGTGTGAATCCTGCCTGCAAGCCTGTTAAGCAAAAAAGAAGAAGTTTTGCCCCAAAATGTTAGAAGACAATCAATGAGGAGGTCAACAAGCTTCTCCATGCCAAAGCCATCAGGGAAGTAGATTACCCTTCTTGGTTAGCCAATGTGGTTCTTATTAAGAAGACCAATCACAAGTGGTGACTCTGTATTGAATTCATTGATCTCAATCGGGCGTGCCCCAAGGACAGTTTTCCCTTACCTTGGATTTACTTAATAGTGGATGCCACCGCTAGACACTAGCTTCTCAACTTCATGGACATCTTCTCAGGCTATAATCAGATCAGGATGGATCCAATTGACCAGGAGAAGACCTATTTTGTGACTGAACAAGGAACTTATCGCTATCAGGTTATGCCTTTTGAATTGAAGAACGTTGGAGCCACCTACCAGCGCCTGGTGAATTGAATGTTCTAAAAGTAAATTGGGACATCCATAGAGGTTTATATCGACGATATGTTGGTAAAATTATTTAAGGAAGAGCTCTATATTGCACATCTAGCAGAATCATTCCAGGTCCTTAAAGAGTACAAAATGAAACTTAACCCTGCAAAGTGTGCCCTTGAAGTATTTGTAGGAAAGTTCCTGGGCTTCATAGTCAACAGTAGAGAAATTGAGACTAACCCAAAAAAGGTTAAGGCAGTCTTGGATATGTAGCCATCGTCTAATGTAAGGGAGATCCAACGCTTGACTGGAAAAATAGTTGTCTTAAGTCATTTTGTGTTCAGATCAAGCGATAAGTGCCAACCCTTCTTTCAAGTCCTAAAGAAGGCGTTTTAGTGGGACACTCAGTGTGAGGAAGCATTCAAAGCTCTGAAGGATTAACTGAGCTCCCCTCTTATCTTGGTAAGCCCCCTGGAGGGAGAGATACTTACTCTCTACCTGGCTGTCTCAGACTTCTCAACTGGCGCAGCCCTGGTAAGGGAGCGAGATAGAGCTCAGCAACCAGTCTACTACTGCAGTAGAGCTTTGAGGGGAAGCAGAGGAGAGATACCCAAAAATAGAAAAGCTTGCTTTAGCCTTGGTGACTACGACCACAAGACTCTGACTATACTTCCAAGCTCATACTATCGAGGTACCAACAGAACAGCCGATGAAGCAAGTGTTGCATAAGCCAGAGTCTTTTAGGAAGGTTGATAAAGTGGGCCATAGAGCTTAATGAGTTTGATATTAGATTCAAGCCGAGAACTGCAATCAAAGGGCAGATATTGGCGAACTTCATTACAAAGTTCACAACAGCAACACCCCTGGAGGCCACACAGCTAGTACCTGACCTTCCCACATGGAAGTTCTCAATGGATGGAGCTGCCAATGCTCAAGGAGGCGGGGTAGGATTAATTCTGACCTCTCTAGATGGAGTAGACGTTGAATACGCTCTCATATTTGGGTTTAAGGTTTTAAACAACGAGGCAGAATATTAAGTTGTCATTGCGGGACTCAACCTTGCTCACTCATTGGAAGTAGAACAGTTGGAGATCTACAGTGACTCCTAGCTAGTAGTAAAACAGATAGAAGAGTCCTATGAGGCTAAGGGTGAAAAAAATGGTCCTTTACCTCAGAAAGGTATAGGAATTGATAAAGAAATTCGTACGAGTCAAGATTAGACATGTCCCAAGGGCAGAAAACTCGCGAGCAGATGCTTTGGCGAGGTTGGCAACAGCTTCGCAGGAAACTTTGGACAGATTAATTCCAGTGGAACACCTAGTAGAATCGTCTGTGTGCATTGAGGATGAAGAAGTGCTGCTTGTGCAAGCTCCACTGAGTTGGATGGACCCCATCATAGGGTATCTTCAGAATGGAAATTTGCCAGAAGATCCCAAGGAAGCTGCAAAGCTAAGAACCAGATCAGCTAGAATTTCTATCTTGCAGGGAAACTTATACAAAAGGGGTTTTTCAACGCCTCTTCTTAAATGCGTGAGGGACGAAGACGCCAATTACATACTCAGAGAAATCCATGAGGGAATATGCGGCAACCACATCGGAGCTCGAGCTTTGGCGGGAAAAACGTTAAGGCAGGGGTACTATTAGCCACAATGCTCAAGGATGCTGTAGATTTGGTCAAAAGAAGCAAGGTCTGCCAGGTGCACACTAATATCCCACATTGCCCTCTAGAGCTCTTAACCTCGGTGGTAAGCCCTTGGCCTTTCCAGCAATAGGGCATAGACATACTTGGACCCCTTCCTACCAGTGTGAGACAGTGTAAATTCGCTGTCGTTGGGGTAGACTACTTCACCAAATAGGCAGAAGTAGAACCCTTGGCAATGATTACGGAACAAAAAGTCCAGTACTTCACATGGAAATCAATAATCTTCAGGTTTAGTATTCCCAGGGCGATCGTCTTTGACAACGGGAAGCAATTCGACAACTCTAAGTTCAGGAACTTCTGTGCTGAGCTCGGGATTAGGAATTACTGTTCAGCTCCAGCTCATCCTCAGTCTAACAGGTAAGCAGAGGTCACCATCAGGACCATAAAAATGGCTCTGAAAACCAAGTTGGAAGACCTAAAGGGTAAATGAGTGGAATACCTCCTAGAAGTATTATGGGCTTACAGAACAACTGCCAGGTCAGCAACTCAAGAAACACCATTTGCCTTGGCCTTCAGAACTGAAGCAGTAACGCTTGTCGAGGTTGGGCTTCCATCCCCTAGGACTGAATTCGCAGATGATGGATGCAATGATGAGTCACTTCTATTGAGCTTGGATCTCTTGGAAGAGAAGAGGGAAGCAACTCTGCGTTGAATCAGGAGTTACCAGAGGAAGACAACTAGACACTACGATAGGAAGGTCAGACACAAGAGGTTCAAGGTGGGAGATTTGGTGCTTAGAAAACTTTTATTAGCAAGGAAGGACCCCGCTCATGGGAAGCTGGGGTCTAATTGGGAAGGTCCCTACATTGTCTCAAGGGTCATCAGACCTAGAAATTACGAGTTACAAACAGAGGAAGGGAAAATTTTACCTCATTCTTGGAATGTAGAGCATTTTAAGAGACTTTTTCAGTAAGTCTCTTCTGTAGTATGTTTACTCTCAATAAAGCATTAAGTCTTTGATTCGTCCTTAAGAGATTGCTTAAAAAAAAAAGAGAGCTCAATAGCTCACGATGAACTCTTTAGTTCATAAAAATGAGCTCAATAGCTCACGATGAACTCTTCACTTCGTAAAGATGAGCTCAATAGCTCACGATGAACTTTTCAGTTCATAAAAATGAGCTTAATAGCTCATGATGAACTTTTTAGTTCATAAAAAGAGCTCCATAGCTCACGATGAACTCTTCAGTTCATAAAAAATGAGCTCAATAGCTCACGATGAACTTTTTAGTTCATAAAAAGAGCTTCATAGCTCACGATAAACTCTTCAGTTCACACGATGAGCTCAACAGCTCACGATAAACTCTTCAGTCCATAAAAATAGACTCAATAGCTTACGATGAACTTTTCAGTTCATAAAAATGAGCTCAATAGCTCATGATAAACTCTTTAGTTCATAAAACTAGGTAAACTTTTTAGTTCACTAAAAAAGATGAACAACTCAGCTCAATGTAAGCTCCTCAGCCCATAGACATGAACCTCGTAGTTCAAAATGAACTCAATAGCCCGGGACGGGCTCCCTAGCCCCTAAACTAAGGTGAGTCCATAATTGAACTCAACAATCTTGGTTCTAGCTAAGGTAGAACTTGGTCAAACAACCTCTGGCCTTCGAGGTTAGGCTTTCTGAGCTCTTGATAGTACTTCTCAGATGTCTAGGGGTTGCGTCCAGCTCGTATGGCTGTATAGACCTTCAGGAACATAACATCAAGTTTCTCATGGACACAACAACATGTCCTCCATAGATGCACTTGTGATGGACCACAACATCAAGTCACTTTCAAAAGAACCAAGTCCTCTCTGCGTAAGATCTCAATGCAATTATCAGGCTCAAAGTTTCTCCAAACTCAATAATTTTGCTTTAAGAAGAACTCAGTACTCCTCAAAGCAAGGGGGCAAGGGGAGGATAAGGTAGAGCAACAACTAAAGAGCGAACATAATTACAACTGGGAATCACTATCACAACTATAATATAGGAAAACAGCTGTGTATTTAGAAAGAAAAGTTACAGGAGTTACATTTCAGAGCATGAGCTCAGAGTTACCAAAAAAAAAAATCCTAAGTTTCTGAAGAAAGGTTTTGCAGTTCAGTAGTTGAAACCTCATCTGCAGGAGCAGAAAGAGAGCCTGACAGCTCAACAATCGATGTCCCTAGAAGCCCAGCAGGGGAAACAACTGGCAAATCATCAACCGTAGTTTCTAAGAGAGAAAAGGTTGGAAGCTCAGTGGTTAGAGTCTCTATAAGCCCTGAAGAGGGGACCTCGATTTCAGCTGATGACGAATTTAGGGCCAGAGCTTGGGAGACAAGGTCAGCAGAGAAAGAGGCAACCTCAGGAGCAAGAGGGGGCACATCGCCAACCTCAAAGTTAGCTGCCTTGGTCTTTTGTAACGTCATCGGACAACTTAGCAATCAAGTCATCTTTCTCCTTACAAGCTGCTCTCTGTACCTCAAGTTCATCTCGAAGAGCATCACTTGCCTCAACTAGGATGCCATACTCCCTCTTCATGTTCCTAAAAGAACTTAGAGCCTCTAGGGACTCTCGACTGACCTTAATCCAGTCATCCGTCTTTTGCTTGAGCTACCTTGAGGTCTTCCTGAGCTCCTCCTTAGTCTTTTTAAGTTCTTCTTGGGAGCTCTTCCCCTCATCCTCAATCCTCTCCTTCTCAGCTTCCAGGCTCCTAGTAAGGGAGGTCTTTTTCTCCACTTGCTCATGCAAATCTTAGACCTGGGCTTTAAGGTCACTATTTTCAAAGGACAGTTCAGCAGCCTTGATCTTGAAAGCCGTGGAAGCTTTGGCAGAACCCTTAGCTTGAATCCTTTTCAGCAATTCGCTAACATAGATGGTCATTTGAGAAACAAAAAATGACCCAGAAAGGCTAAGGATTGAATAAGGAAATGATACAGAATAGAGGGGAAGATTGAAAGGCCAAACACTCACTAAGGTAGTAGTAAACAGGGCAGTTGATATGGAGGACCCAAGGGGCATTGAAGCGGCTCGTTGGATATCAGACTCTAGGAGAATAAAGACGATGACCTCTGCTGCTCGCTTCACATTGTCAATAAGAGAGCTCACACTTGCCTCCACGTTGGAGGGCTCTCCTTTTTCATTCTTGGAAACCTTGGGAAGTTGCGAAGGTGGCCCCTCAGTTGGGTAGGGGGGAATGGATCCTGGCTAAAAGCAAGAAACCACCTCCAGAGTTCTCTCAACTTCTACTGAAGAAGGAGGAGTCTGTGCGACTTTCGGGGAGACCGTGTAACGCTGGGATTTCACATGGGATGGTTGAGAAGAAACGGGGGGCGCCTCCAGCCTTGGAACTTTGGCTAGGGAAGCTGAGTCACTCCCTGAACCAACCTCAACTTTGCATTTATTCCCACTCTGATTTCTCCTCATCAAGGATAATTTGGCAGTGGGATCCTTCATAGTAGGCTCCATTGAAGAAGAACCTAGGAACTCATAGAGGAATTAACATTAAAAAGAAGAGAAGGAAACAAGAGTAAAAAGCAAAGGGCGAGGTAGAAAGAACATTACCTGCCACCTCTTCAACGCTGATAACAGAAAGGGGAGACGAATTCTCAATCCTCACCTCAGGAGGGTTGAACTCAAGCTTTACAAGGACCTGAGGCTTGAGGAGGTCGGAGTACCTCTTTGAATCACAGTCCGCTAAGGATAGCAGAATCCGCCTGTCCTCAGCACTAAGCTCAGGGCGAATACCTGAGAAGCAAAATGAGCAGAACTTAGAAAAGTAGATCATCAGAATCAACCACAACTAGCGCAAGCAAATACTCACCCAAGTTGTCGGGGGCAGACCAGGCTCTAGGGACTAGAAGAGTGTCGATCTTATCTGCAGGGTTGATTTCCCATTGATTGTCCCACACAAAGAAAAAGAGTTTTTGGCAACCTTTATGAGAGCTGGGGAGGTTAGAAATGATGACTTTGACTTTCACTCATTTGAAAATATACAGAAAACCATTAGAGGGGGTTTATTTAACGTTGAAGAATTTCATGATCAAAGGGATGGAAGGGACCCCTAGGTTGTGTTTCTTGAAGAAAACAAGGAGGCCCACCAATACGCCCTAGAAGTTTGGAGAAAGTTGAGTAGGGTAGACATTAAAATGCTGCAGGACGCCCTTAATAAAAGGATGTAGAGGGAAGCGGAGGCCATTTTCAAACGCAGCAACAAAGAAGTAGACCTTCTTATAAACTTGAGAGACATATGGGGTATAGGTGTCTGGGCACTAGTATTGGACACCCAGAGGGAAACCGAAATGAGTAGCTAAGACCTTCATCTGAGGAGGAGTGACCTCACTGGCATCTACAAGCTCTGCAGCCCTATAGGCAGCCTCTACACCCTCGGTGTTACCTGAGACTCCTACGCCACTCACCTTGGTTTTACCTTTACTAGAGATCTTGGGTGTTGGGGAGGATGATGAGGGTGGTTCCTCAACCTCCACCTTGGCCTCAGTGGAATCAACCCTAGGAAAGTTATCAATCTTATCACCCACATCGCCTAAGTCATTATCTTCATTGACATACCTGTCTCCCATAAGAGAAACAAAAGAGGGGGTAGCTCTAGAAGAAGCAGACATAGTTGGGCAAGAAAAAGGGAGTCTAAAGGTACGATAAAAAGGAGGAATATTTGTAGAACACTCTCTAAGAGTCTGGGGGCAACACAACAATTGACAATAAGGAAGACCCTAGCAGTTGAATAAGGATCTAGGAAGAGGGGAATACGAGATAGAGATCAGCCTCAGTTCCTAAAATAACAGAATCGAAAAGTCCAAAAATGTAACAAACACATCAGATATGAGGGATCTAGAATGAAGAAGTATGAAAAAAGGCAGGAAACGTACCTAATCACTCGAAGCGAAGAATGAAGAAGTAAGCCTCGCTAAGCCTTCAAGACAAAATTAGGGGAAATCATCTTCCTGTGAAAACCCTAAGAACAACGACAAATTGGAGAAAGTGAAATCGTAGAAGAGTAAAGGGGAAAGACCAGAGAGAATTCGAAGAGTGAGGAGGTAACTGTTGATCCAGGTGTATTCAAGCTTACGGTGCAAGGGGATGCGAAGTGGGCAACGCGCGCAAGGAACGAGGAGAAAAATGATTACTGGTAACCGTCAAAAATTTGTTTGCACGTGTATCGAGATCATTGAATGGGGGCCCACTCTGCTCCAGTTTAAGTTCAGCCCTTATTCAAGCTTGTTTGAACCACGAGCTGGGGGGGCTACTGATGATACCTCAAATAAATTACAAGTATGAGCTTAGATGCGGAGGTCAGACGAGGAGGTAAGGTAAGACCTCTAGATCTTAGTGGCCTAGACCTCGTTTCCCTAGAGTTAGCAAAAAAAGGCATGAGAAAGAGCCAACTGGATGATAGAAGACACCAATGGCCAAGCTACAATCAAAGCATAAAACTCTCACCAGCCAAGATCCACTCCTAAGATCAAGGAGGATTCCTCGAATAAATGGCAAGGATCTCAGTGTAGATCCTGCAGAACTAATAACAATCTTATAAATACTGTGTAATGCCTCCTGAGAAGGGAGAGGAACCCTAATTGTACCCAACAGTTTGACTGAGATTCATTCAGGCAATTAATATAGGTCCAGGGAGCAATAGCCTCCATTAAAGAGTAGACTTGCCAAGCTCCCAAGCTGGTGAACTACTATATTCTCCCTATGTCGACTTCCCCAATCCCCCAACTGTTCTAAACATAATTCTTACGAGCCTTGTAGCTCAGATCCAAGTAGTCAGAAGTAACAGTTCATACCTCTTGCTCATCCACGCTGGTTCACGCCATCATTTAGAATGCTGAATTAGGTACTTGCCACTTTGGAAGAAGTAGGAATAGCTGAGACTTTTGCGATTGAGGCAGTGGAACTCACTCTTGAACTCTGGGCTCGTTTGTCTCTCCAAATGGGAAAAGTGGGAGCAACTGAGACCTCAATGGAACTTAGTCAACATGTAGTTGAACTCTACGCTCATAAGGACTGTCCTGCTACACTTTGCTTTATCAAGGAGTTGGAACCCATTGAGAGAAAGTTCTGAGAGTTCATCAGAAGGGCAACCGGATTTGAACCCCTTCTTCTTTTAGGAGAAGATGGGCCAATTTGTTGGCTTAGAGGAAGATGTGTAGCTTCTTACTTCACGCTTGATTGCTAGCAGTAGCAAGGCGGCTTCCAAAATGGTAGTTATTGTGGGACCAAGAGGAATAGGGAAAACCACCCTTGCCCACAAACTTTATGACACTGCCCTAGCCCGCTAGAGTTTTTGTTGCAATGTCTGGGTGAGTGTACCTCGGGAGTTAAGTAACAGATGGCTTTTCCTAAATATAGCATCGCAAGTTATGCCGTTTGACCTATTGAAAAAAGCAATGCACACGTCCTTGGAGTTGCTAACCATGATGCTTTATGATTTCTTGGAAAAAAGAACATATCTTATTGTTTTCAATGATGTAAGGACAACTGAAGCGTGGAATATCCTTGGAGGTGTATTACCAACCTGCTCTCTCGGGGAGAGTAAAGTCATTATCACTACTCGCAACAGAGGCATAGAATATGGTGTCCCAGATCCTTAGTACTTTTGAAAGGAGGGCATTGAGTGATGAAGAGAGTTGGAAAGTATTCAATGCAAAGGTTGGGTTTAAGATCCTGATGGAGCTGGAAAATCTTGGGAGAACCAATGTGAGGAGGTGCAGGGGCTTATCTTGGGCCATTTTTGGACTAGGAAACGAGTTGTCAAAGAGACCATCTACCAAGGAGCAGTGGAATATTTAGGGATTTTCGGAAGTTCTTCTCTTCATGGTTGGATTTAAATCAGGACAGAGACTTGCTCGACTTGTTGGAATACTAAGTCTCGTACTTACCATTTTGGAACGACGAGAAGAAATTGGAGTAGTAGAGACTTTTGCGGTTGAGGCGTTGGGGATCACCCAAAATGTGGTTGATCTCTGGGATCGTTTGTGTCTCAAGTGGGGGCAAAATTGCATTTCGCCTTCCGCTGTACTCAACTTCTTCACTACTTTTGAGCCCATTGGGAATCAGATCAAAGACCTCATCCAAAGGGAAATTGGAATGGATCAACATGTTGTTGGCTTAGAGGAAGATGTGCAACGTCTTACTTCACATTTGATCGTAGACAATGCAACCAACAGGGTGGTATGGATTGTTGGACGTCAAGGAATAGGGAAAAAACTCTTGCCCAGAAGGTTTGTTCCAGTGTCCGCACCCGTTTTGATTGCCACGCCTGGTTTAGTGTACCTCAGGCATTAAATGACAAACCAGCTCGGCTAAAAATAGCAATTCAACTTCTGTTGTTTGAAGGACAGGACAAAGCGAAGCCCATGGAGGAGTTCTTGCACAAAATTTTGATAAATAGTAGATGTCTCATAGTTTTTGATGATGTATGGACACCTGAAGATTGGGTTGCCCTTCAAAAACTTCTACCGGCCCAATACAATGGTAATAAAATCATGATCACCACTCACAGCAGGAACACGATACCTGAAGTCTCCATTGAGTGTTTTGTACATGAAAAGCAAGCATTAAGTGATGAAGAGGTTGGGAACTATTCAATGCTAGGGTTGGTTTTAATACCCCTATGGAGCTGAAAGATATTGGGAGAAGAATTATGATGAAGTGCATGGGCTTGCCTTCGGACATTTGTAAAGTCGAAGATGAATTGTTGAAGACACTAACCACCCAAGAGCAGTGGTATATGGTACTACAACAGATTGATCATGACCAAGAATCGCTCCGCAGTGCTTTAGACAGAGATGCCGATTTAGAAGCAATGCCTTCTTTATTTTGGACTTCTCCATGGAGACTTTGCAATTCCAGTGAGGAGATTGATTGCATATTGGGTTGCCGAAGAGCTGTTGCCACAGGAAATGGGCATAGCAGAACTCCCAGAACGTGTTGATGAGAAGCTTCTTGATGGTTTAAATCAACGTGGATGAACAAAAAGTGCAGGTGACGTGTGATGAGAGTGGATCAGAGCTACAAGACTCGTGTGTGATGCCGCTGAAAAATACTGAGGGGATTTAAAGGAGTGCACACAATGAAAATATAGTGGTTTACTGGCCCAAGAGCTCGGCTAGTCCACTCTTCAATGGAGGCTCTTGCTCCCTCTCCTTTATTCTTTACTCAAATGTATTACAATACGATATATCTCGAAATTAGGTTTTTTTTCTCATCCCCCTCTCTATGGAGGTGTTACATAGTATTTATAAGACTATTCCTTGTTCTGTAGGATCTTAGCCGAGATCTTCGCCTGTCATTAGTGGGATTCTCCTTGATTTTAGGAAAGAATCTTGGTTGGTTTAGAGTTTCATGCTTTGAACTCAATTTTCGCAGTCATCTAGTTGTTCCCTGGTCAGTTCCGTTACCATCTTCCCTGGGGGAGCTCTAGCTCTGGACTTTTGTGCTCCTCGTATCCTACCTGATCTCGTTTCCTGAGCTCGCTCTTATAACTTGTCTGGGTTATTATCAGTTGCTCCCTAGCCCCTGGTTTAAGTGAGCTTGGGCAAGGGTTGAGCTATTTTTAAATCAAGCTGGGCTTTCATGTGGCTGTCCTTGGCTTGCACGTGATAGATGCCCTTTGGACGGTTTTTAGCAATCATGGCTTCCTCGATTCCCGCACATGCTTCAGCTTGTGTCTCTCAAGCTTTAAATACTCTATCAGAACAGCCCTTTCCACTGTTTGGTATCTTGGTTATCTCTCTCTTCTTGCGGTCTCTTGACTTTCTAATTTGAAGTTCTTTGATTCTTTACTCAAGATCGAGTTTTCTGGGTTCGATTTGAAGATTCACATTGCCCACTTTTTTCAATTTCACTCTAGGTTGTTGTTCTTTCCTAACTAGGTACGCCTCTTTTGCCCTATTTTTTGCCTTTTCTCGTCTTGGATCCCTCAAGTTCGAGGTGGTCATTGCATTTTTGGGCTTTTCGATTCTTTTATCTCTGGAACCAAAATTGCTACTTGTCTCTTCTTCCCCACTTCGTGGATTGGGGCCCTATCATGCGAATTCTCGCTGTTGGAAGTTACTGTGTTGACCCTAGGGTTATCTGGGAGTGCCTTACTAGTATCCCTCACCTCTACCGTTCTTTCAATTTACCTTTCTTCTATCCAATCATGTCTACCCCTTCTAGAGCTACTCGATCCTCTGTTTCTCTCTTGGGAGAAAGGTCTGTTGAAGAGAACACTGATTTAGGTGATGTGGGCGAGGAAATCGACAATTTTCTCGGTGTTGATGCTGTCGAAACAAGGCGAATGTTGAGAAACCTCCCCCATCGTCTTCTTCTGTGCCCCCTAACCCTAACAAAGGTAAGGGCAAGGTGAGTGGTGTAGGAGTCTCTAACAGCGCAGCGGGCACAGAGGCTGCCTTTAGGCATGCTAATAGTAGTCCCCAGTGAGATTGACCCTTCTGTTATGAAAATTTTTAGTGGTCGTTACGGTTTTCCTCCTAGTGTCCAGCCCTGGTGTCTAGATAAATACACCCCATATGTTGCCCAGGTTCATTAGAAAGTCTGTTTCTTTATGGCCGCTTTTGAGAATGACCTTCGTTTCCCTATGCACCCCTTCATCAAGAATGTTTTGCAACACTTCAACGTCTGCCCTGCTCAGTTCTCCCCTAATTTCTAGGGTGTTCTGGTGGGTCTTCTAGTTTTATTTAAAAAACATGAGCTCGGGGTTCCCAACCTTTTCTTGCTTGTAGATCTTTTTAATGTCAAACTCACCTCATCCAAGAGTTTCTTGTATATCTCCAAGCAAACCACGGCTAGGCAGATCATTACTCACCTCCCAAGCTCCCGTAAGGGTTGGAAGAAACAATTCTTTTTCATTGGGGGCACCAATTGGGAGTACAACCCTACTAATAGGACTGACACTCTTGGTATCCCTAGAGCCTAGTCCACCCCCGATAACTTAGGTGAGTCCTTGCTCAAACTGACTGAGTTCTGATTTGAAAATTATCGAGTTGCCTTTTTGACCTTTGCTTTCCTTGTATTGTTTTTTAGGCATTCAACCTGAGCTCAGTGTTGAGGATGAGAAAGTGAAGCGAAAGTTGGAGAAGTGTAATCTAGAGAAATACTCCGAGCTCATCAAGCCCTTGGTTTTAGTAACACAGGGATTTAGTCCTCCTGAGGTATCAATAGAAGCTCCGCTCCCCATTTCTGTTGTTAGACCTGAAGACGTAGAAGGTAACACTTTCTGAATTATTTTCCTTGTCTTCCCTTCTTTTTCCTCTTTTCTGTTTAACTAGCTTGGTTCAGATCTTCCAAGTTCCTCCATAATGAAATCTACTCCTGAGGAACTCCAGGCTAAGGTTTACCTATTGAAGAAGAATAGGAAGAATAGCAAATGAAAGGTTGAGACCAGCTCTGGAGGCAGTCTCGTTGATAGGGCTAAGGTGCAAAAGCTGGGAGTGCTTTCTTCTCCTGCCTTGAGCAAAGAAGGATAACCTCCCTCATCTCAATCCCTAACAACCTCCTCTCTTCGTAGCTTGCTCCCAAAAGGGTTTTTGAGCCAGGGCTGGCTTCCTCTACCTCTTCTAAGGTTGAGGGAGCCTTGGGACTGATTACTGGAATTCAGCTAGACCCCATTCCTCCTGGACCATTTAAACGACCATCCCAACTACCTCTCCAGAGCCTCAAAGTCGAAAAGAGGGAGGCCCGAGAAACTGATGAAGACTCATTCTTTAACAATACTGAGTTGGCTGTTGGGGCCATTTCATCCATTCTTCCTAAATTCGATATTCAGAGGGCCTCTACCATGCTTCCTGAGACCTCTTTCTGCTCAGCTCTCCAAGGAACAACCATTGTAAGTGTTTTTACTTCCCACTTAGCTCGGTTCGGTTGACTTGTGCTGATCTGTACTTGTTTTCTTTTCTGCCCCCAGATGGCTGTCCATTTGAAGAACTTGATGGGTAGGGTCCAATCTTTAGAGGACTTTACTAAAGCATTGAAGACATACGAGTTTAAGGTCGTTGAGTTGACCTTTGACAACGAGAACCTCAGAGCTCAGGTGCAAGAGCTCAAGGAGCAAATGGAGAAGCAGACCTCTGACCTTGAAGGCTTTCAAGTAGCCAAGGATATGGCTGAGGAAAGAGAGAAGAAGGCTAGGGATGAGCTGAGGATGACCAAGGAAGAGTTGCTACTTAAAACTAATGTCTGGACCAAAGCTAGCCAGGAAGCCTTTGATGCTTGGAGTTCCCTCGAGGGCCTTAAAAAGGAGTATGTCATCCTAGCTGAGGCGAACAAGACCTTATGTAGTGAGCTCGAGGTGCAGAAGACTACTGTCAAGAAAAGGGACGACATAATAGTCGAGCTGAAGGATGATGTCACCACCAAGTGAGCCTCTAGATGGCTGGCCTTTCAGCGAAAAACGAAGAAGGCCTATCCAGACCTCGACTTTGACTTTGCTATCCCCACTGAGGAGGAGTTGGAGGAGACTGATTCAGAGGACGATGACAACACCTTGGCTCCTGCTGCTTTTGATAGGGCTTTGGAAGGTACTAAAATGTCCACTCCTCATGTTGTTCCTGCTAATAATTCTTTTTATGCTGACCTGGTAATGAGAGCTCTGACTGAGATTGAGGCCCTGCCTCTTTGCCTGTTCTTGGCCCCTCTGAGATTTCAATTGCTGCCTTGCCAGAAAGGTCGCCTGCTGAGCTACCAAGCTCTTCTTCTATTCCTGCTGCTGAAGCTACAGTAACTGCATTGTAGGACCCTTCACCTGTTCTCTCTTCAGAAACTTAGGATCCTTTATTTCTCTTTTTATTATTTTTTTCTTACCTTTTTTTGTTGGAAAGCATTTGCAACTTCTATTGGAGAATGTAAATTTGCCCTGCTTTCCTGACTCGCCTTTTAAGTCATCCATGTGAATGCTAAACGTACTTGTTTTTTTTTTGAAATTGTTCAACACCACCTAACTTGCTTTTCAATACAGTCTACTCTGCTTAACACAATCTAACTTGCTCTTCAATGTAGTCTACTCTGCTCAACACAATCTATCTTGCTCTCCAATGCAGTCTACTTTGCTCAACACAATCTAGCTTGTTCTTGTTGTTTCAATGTAGTCTATTCTGCTCAACACAATCTAGCTTGCTCTTATTGTTTTGTGGTTTAAACTGCTTGTTTTAAACCGCCCTGTATTCCCCTTGCCCCTTTGCTTTGAGGAGTATTCAGTTCTCCTTAATAGCAAAATTGTTATTGAGACTTTTATTCCTTGAGGGTTTCTCCCCGCTGTTTAGTACCGACATTAGGTGCTTTATCATTTCCCTTAGTGAGAAGAGGTTTGCTGGATTTGGCAAGGAGAGTAAGCAACTTGATACTGAGGTCTTTTGAGCTCTTTTCCCTGCATATCTGTATCTTGAGTTTTAGGAGCCAAAGAGCTCATCTTGATGAGCTGAGACGCTTGCTGTTGTTTTATGAGCTGGAAAGTTTATTGCAAGTCTATAAGCTGAAGAGCTCTTCTTGTTTTTTATGAGCTGAGAAGCCCATCGTAATTTTATGAGTTGAAGGACTCATCTTGGACTTATGAGCTGAAGAACTCATCTTAAGTTTCTGAGTTGAAAGACTCATTTTAATTTTATGAGTTGAGGAGCCTATATTATTGTATGGGCCGAATAACTCATCTTTGGTTTATGAGCTGAAGAGCTCATCTTGATTTTATGAGCTGAGGAGCTCATCGTAATTTTATGAGTTGAAAAACTCATCTTAAGTTTATAAGTTGAGGAACTCATCTTAATTTTATGAGCTGAGGAGCTCATCGTAATTTTATGAGTTGAAGAACTCATCTTAAGTTTATGAGTTGAAGAACTCATCTTAATTTTATGAGTTAAAGGACTCATCTTAATTTTATGAGCTGAGGAGCCCATCTTATTCTATAGGTTGAATAACTCATCTTTGGTTTATGAGCTGAATAGCTCATTTTGATTTTATAAGCTGAAGAGCTCATAGTAATTTTATGAGTTAAAGAACTCATCTTAAGTTTATGAGTTGAAGAACTCATTTTAATTTTATATGCTGAGGAGCCCATCTTATTCTATGGGCTGAATTCCTCATCTTTGGTTTATGAGTTGAAGAGCTCATCTTGATTTTATGAGCTGAGGAGCTCATCATAATTTTATGAATTGAAGAACTCATCTTGAGTTTATGAGTTGAAGAACTCATCTTAATTTTATGAGCTGAGGAGCCCATCTTATTCTATGGGCTGAATAAATCATCTTTGGTTTTTGAGCTGAAGAGCTCATCGTTTGCTTTTAGCTATTTTGAGGAGTCATGGGTGAATCAGAAGCTTGCTGCTTTACTAAGAATAATTCCATTACAGGGAAAATCATTGGAAATATTTCTTAAGATGCTCCGTATTCCAAGAATGAGGTAGGATTTTTCCTTCCTCCGTTTGTAACTCATAATTCCCCAGCCTAACTATTCTTGAAACGATGTAGGGGCCCTCTCAATTAGGCCCCAATTTACCATGCGAGGGATCCTTTCTTGCGAGCAAAAGCTTTCTAAGTACCAGATCTCCAACCTTAAAGCTCATGTGCCTAACCTTCCTGTCATAATACCTTGCGGTCTTTCTTTGGTAACTCCGGGTGCGCTGTAAAGCTTTTTCTCTTTTTTCATCTAGGAGATCAAGATTCAGCAGGAGGGATTCATCATTGTGCTCAGGCTCCGTGAGCTCAATTCGGGGAGATGGGAGTCCTATCTCTACAGGCGACACTTCTTCGGTTCCAAAGGTCAAGACGAACGGTGTTTCCCGAGTTGCTGTCCTGGGGGTTGTTTTGTAGGCCCATAGCACCTCTGGAACATATTCTACCCATTTACCCTTTAATGACTCAAGCTTGGTCTTCAAGGCTACCTTAATTGTCCTAGTAGTCACCTCTGCTTGTCCATTGGATTGTGGATGGGCCGGAGCTGAGAAGTAGTATTTGATCCCTAGCTTTGCACAAAACTTTCTGAACTTGGAGTTGTCAAACTGCTTCCCATTGTTAGAAACAATCACCCTAGGTACCCCAAATCTACAGACTATAGATTTCCAAGTGAAATTCTGAATTTTTTGCTCTGTGATCGTTGCTAGGGGCTCCACCTCTATCCATTTAGTGAAATAATTCACTCCAATTATGGCGAACATACACTGCCCCGTACTGGTGGGAAGAGGGCTAAGAATATCTAAACCCCATTGTTGGAAGGGCTACGGGCTTACAACCGAAGTCAAGAGCTCTGGCGGGCAATGAGAGATGTTGGCATATATCTGACATATTTTACACTTTTTAACCAGATCAGAGGCATCCTTTAGCATAGTGGGCCAATAGTACCCTTGCCTTAGAGCTTTCCTTGCCAGCGCTCTGGCTCCAATATGATTGCCGCAAATCCCCTGGTAGACTTCCCTTAGTACATAATTAGCATCTTCATCTCCCACGCATTTGAGTGGAGGTATCGAAAATTCTCATTTATACAAATTTTCTTGCAAAATAGAAAATCTGGCTGACCTGGTTCTTAACTTTGCGGCTTCTTTAGGATCTCCTGGCAGAGTTCCATTCTGAAGATACTCCATGATGGAGTCCATCCAACTCGGTGGTGCTTGTACGGGCAGCACCTTTTCATCTTCAATGGATACTGACGGCTCTACTAGAAGTTCCACTAGAATTAACTTGTCCAAATTTTCTTGCGAGGCTGTTGCCAACCTTGCCAAGACGTCTGCTCGCGAGTTTTCAGCTCTGGGGACATGCCTGATCTTCACTTGCACAATTTTTTTGATCAAGTCTTGCACCTTTTTAAGATAAAGGGCCATCTTCTCACCCTTAGCCTCATAAGCTCCTTCTACATGCTTTACCACGAGCTGCGAATCACTACAGATTTCAAGCTGCTCTACTTCCATCGAATATGCCAAGTTGAGCCTTGCTATAACTGCCTCATACTCGGCTTCATTGTTTGAGGCCTTGAACCCAAACCTCAGTGTATATTCAACATCTATTTCATCGGGGGAAGTTATAATCAAACCAGCACCGCTACCCTGGGCATTGGCGGCTCTATTTACTAAAAGTTTCCATGTAGGGAGGTTAGGTATCAACTGTGTTGTCTCTACAAGGATTCCAGTTGTGCATTCTACAATGAAATCTGTCAATATTTGCCCCTTAATGGCTGTTCTTAGCTTGTACCTGATATCAAACTCGCTGAGTTCAATGGCCCTTTTAATCAACCTCCCCGAAGACTCTGGCTTATGTAGAATCTGCTTCATTGGCAGATCTGTTAGAACTTCGATAGTATAAGCCTGGAAGTAGGGCCTAAGCCTTCTGGCAGTCGCGACTAAAGCTAAAATGAGTTTTTCCATTTTTGGATACCTTTCCTATGCTCCCCTTAGAGCTTTGCTACAGTAATAAACTGATTGCTGAGCTCTGTCTTTCTCCCTTATTAGCACTGCGCTGGTTGAAAAGTTTGAGGCAACTAAGTAAAGAGTAAGAACCTTTCCTTCCAGCGGACTTACCAGAACAGGCGGGGAGCTCAAGTAATCTTTCAACGCTTTGAATGCCTCTGCACATCGGGCATCCCATCGAAAAACCTTCTTTAAAACCTAAAAGAAGGGCTGACACTTGTCACTTGATCTGGATACGAAGTGACTCAAGGTAGCTATTTTCCCGGTCAATCCTTGTATTTCCCTTGTGCTGGATGGAGGCTGCATATCCAACACTGCCTTCACCTTCTCCGGGTTTGCCTCTATTCCTCTACTATTAAGTATGAAACCCAGAAATTTTTCTACAGATACCCCGAAGGCATATTTAGCAAGGTTGAACTTTATTTTGTACTCCCTCAGAACCTGGAATGACTCGACTAAATGTCCAATGTAGAGCTCTGCCTTCAGTGACTTAACCAACATGTCGTCAATATAGACCTCTATGGAAGTCCCAACTGTCTTTGAAACATCCTATTCACCAGGCGTTGGTAAGTGGCTCCATCATTCTTTAAACTCAAAAGGCATCACCTGGTAGCAGTATGTCCCTTGCTCAATTATGAAGGAGGTATTCTCTTGGTCATTAGGATCCATTATAATCTGGTTGTACCCAGAGAAAACGTCCATGAAGTTGAGGAGCTCGTGCCAAGGTAATGGGAAACTGTCTTTAGGGTAGGCACAATTGAGATTTGTAAAGTCGATGCAGAGGCGCCATTTGTCATTTGTCTTCTTGACGAGGACCACGTTGGCTAGCCAAACTGGGTAGTCTACTTCCCGGATGGCCTTTGTATGGAGAAGCTTGCTGACCTCCTCATTGATGGCTTTTTGGCATTCTGGAGCAAAACTCCTCCTCTTCTACTTAATGGGTTTGTAGGTAGGATTCACGCTGAGCTTATAAGTGATGACAAAGGGATCAATTCCTTGCATGTCTTCTTGCTTCTAGGCAAAAAATTTCATGTTCCTTTTCAGGAACTGGATAAGGAGGTCTGTAATCTCTCTACTTAGCTTAGATCCTATGTAGACGAGGTGCTCTGGCTCCTTGTCTAATTGAATAGGTTCTAGCTCTTCCGATGGTGTTGGTCTAGTTTCTAGTTCATTTCTCATATCAAGTTCATCCAACTGGATATTCTCAACCTCCCTCTTTTTCACAGATGCCATGTAGCACTCTCGTGTCACACGCTGGTCTCCTCGAACCACTACAACTCCGTTTTCTATTGAAAACATCACCACGAGGTGATAAGTAGAAAGGATAGCCCTCATAGAGTTGAGCGAAGGCCTCCCAAGGAGTATATTGTACGTAGAAGGTGCATAGACCACTAGGAACCTTACAATTGTTGTGGTCTGGCAAGGGGGATCACTTAAGGTTAGGACAAGCTGGATTGATCCCAAGGGCAGCACGCTTTCTCTTGAAAATCCTAACAAGTGAGCACTTATTGGCTCAAGATTCTCTCTTCCTATATCCATCTTGTCAAAAGCGGAGGCAAAAATGATGTCTACCGAGCTGCCATTGTCAATCAAAACCTGATGAACAGTCCTGTTGGCTACCACAGCCCTTACCACCAAAGGATCATCATGGGGATGTTGACAACCCTCTAGGTCTGAGTCTAAGAAAGTGATAGATGTGTCTAGACGTGGAGCCTTAGACACAACATACACTTCAAGAGCTTCTCCAGTTCTGATTCTTCATAGGTGAGCCTTTCTGACTGAGTTGGATTCTCCTCCTCCAGCGAATCCTCCAGCTATCACTCTAATCTCCCCCATAGGCTACTGATGTGGTTCCGATGCTTGCTGCTGAGGTGGCGGAGGTGGGAGAGCTCAATTTTGATTATCATTGGCCACAAAGTGACGCAATTGCCCCCGCTGGATTAGGAACTCTATTTTCTTCTTTAATTGTATACAATCGTCGGTGTGATGGCCATGGTCTTTGTGGTAGTCACAATACTTTGTGGGATCCCTATTTACTAGATCTACCTTCATCTGGGGCGAACATCTTAAGAACTTCTCATTTTGTACCTCATACAAGATTTGAGATACGGTGGCAGTTAGAGGGGTGAACTGTCGAGGTGCATACCTCAGTTGTAGTTCTAGCTGTGGAGGGCCTAAGCGATCCCTAACGTTTCCTCTTTTCTTCAGGGAGCGGTCTTTGTCTCTTCTTGGAGACCTATCTCGTTCTCTTTCTTTTCTAGGACTTCGATCTCTTTTCTTTTCTTCCTTTCTTTTCTCCTTTCGTGATGAAGAGCCCCCCACCTTAGAGAGGAGCGCTTCCTCACCATTTATATATTTTTCTGCTTTGGCCAGCACCTCTGCCATACTTGCTTGAGGATTCTTCAAGATAGAGAACATCAGGTCCTTTGATTACACTCCAAGTCCTACGATGAAAGCAGTGATGTCAAATTTCTCGTCTGAGACGTCTACCTTTAGAGACTCTAATTTGAACCTCTGGACATAGGATCGAAGGTTCTCGTCAGGTCCTTGCTTTATATTCAACAAATGGTAGCTTGGCTTCCTATAGATCCAAGCTCCAATGAAATGGGATACGAAGGAGATAGAGAGCTCTTTAAAAGAAGAAATCGAGGCTGGGAGGAGCCTGTTGAACCACGCTAAGGCTGAGCCCCTCAAAGTGATGGCAAAAGCCCTACATCGCACTGGATCTTGGTATCCATGCAACTCCATCTAGTTTTTATAGGTGTTAAGTTGGTCTACTGGATCTTTTGTCCTATCAAAAGCTTCTATCTGAGGCATTCTGAATTTAGGAGGGAAGGAAAAGTGTAACACCCCAGCAGTGAATGGGGATTCGATTTGTTGCACCAATGCATCCATTGTTACTAGAGTCTTACCCCTCACTGCTTCCTTCAGGAGGCTGAGCTCTTGCAGGATGCCCTTAAAACGTTGCTCCCAAAATTGTTTCATCCTTTCCTATTGGAAAGGGAGAAAATCATTTTTCTCGATCCCATTATCTTGACTCTGCGTCTCTTCATTGTCACCAACTTTGGGGGGTGGATGAGGAGCTTGACTATTTTCCCCTCCTTCTTTTGCTTCTCTAAGAGGGTTGAGGTGTTGTTGTCCCCTGCGGGGGGGATCGTTCTGGCCTTGCTAGGCCGGTTGTGCTTGCTGAGGACCTTGTAAAAGCTTTAGGAGGTCTTCATTCTGCCGGAGCAAGCGCTGGTTGACTTGACATAGGGCATCCAGTTCATTGTTTGTTGGAGGATCTGCTATAGGGGGATTATCCTCGGTCGTGGGCACGAAGTCACGAAGATTTTCTTGCTGATTCTGCATCCTTGGGGGATTTGTCTGACTTCTGCTCATATTACGCTTGGAAACCATGAATTACTAAAAGATCAGTGTACTTGTAAAAGGAACAGTCGTTCCCACAAATGGCACCAAACTGATGGTGTAAATCAATGTGGATGAGCAAAAAGTGCAGGTGACGTGTGATGAGCGTGGATCAGAGCCACAAGGCTCATGTGTGATGCCGCTGCAAAATACTGAGGGGATTTAAAGGAGTGCACACAATGAAAATATAGTGGTTCACTGGCCTAGGAGCTCGACTAATCCACTCTTCAATGGAGGCTCTTGCTTCCTCTCCTTTGTTCCTTACTCAAATGTATTACAATACGATATATCTTGAAATTAGGTTTTTTTTCTCATCCCCCTCTCTATGGAGGCGTTATATAGTATTTATAGGACTATTCCTTATTCTATAAGATCTCAGCCGAGATCTTCGCCTGTCATTAGTGGGATTCTCCTTGATTTTAGGAGAGAATCTTGGTTGGTTTAGAGTTTCATGCTTTGAACTCAATTTTTGCAGTCATATAGTTGTTCTATGGTCAGTTCCGCTACCATTTTTCCTAGGGGAGCTCTAGCTCTGGATTTCTGAGCTCCTCGTATCCTACCTAACCTCCTGACCTGACCTCGTTTCCTGAGCTCGCTCTTATAACTTGTTTGGGGTATCATCACTTCTAATGGTGTTGGTACAACAATACTTGATCATGGTGGCAAAATGGAAGCTCAATGGGAAAGCGAAAACATGTCGCATGCACCATCTCTCGAGGGATAATTAGTTATAAAAAGAAAAGGAAGCTAACCCTTGTCAAGCAGTTGCCTCTAAGAGCATCTGTAACAATAGTAACTATTTTAGCTACCCAAAAAGTTACTTTTTCAATTTTAGCTACTTACTTTTTTAATACATATTCCAATAGATTCTTTATATTTTTAACTACTCCTTTTAAATATTATTTATCATCCCTTTTGTATTATATTTTTTGAGAATAGTAAAAAGAGAAAAAGAGAGAACGGAAAAAAATAGAGAAAAATAGAGAAAATAATATATATTATGTTTATATATTGCTACAGTGATGCTCTATATTTAGAGTATCACTGTAGTAAAAATTTATTTTACAGCATATAAACATAATTTGTTGGAGTGCTATTTTTGGCTTTGGTTAGCTAAAATTTGCCTATTTGGGGCATTTGAGGCATTTGTTGGAGATGCTCTAAGTCTTCCCGTGTCAAAGGTATGGTCCTCCGACTTGCTGATCACCTTGACAACAAGGATGACTGCTTCCTACACATTCATGGCAACAATACCATAAGTAGTTCTTCTGCTAAATATTTTTATGGACAGCTCCGTTCCTTTATATCCTTTGATTCTCGGGAAGGGCCTCCACCTGGAGACGACATAGGAAAATTCTTTCGTTAATGCATTGCTGTGGGATGCTTCAAGATATTGCGAATACTTGATCTTGAAGGTGTTTTTCGGCCCCAGTTACCCGACTCAATTGGGAAACTGACTCGGCTGAGGTATCTGGGCTTGAGATGGACTTATTTACAGACGCTTTCTTCATCAATAGGGAAGCTATTGAACCTTCAAACACTGGATTTAAAGCGCACTTACATAAATAACCTCCCCGTTTCCTTATGGAAGATGCAACAACTACGTCACCAATACTTGAGCGAAATTTTCCGTTGCAGATTTGTGCCTCCACCAAACAACAACACACTGATAGACATCCAAACATTATGGGGAGACCCCTATCAAAGATGGATTGGAACGGTTTATCAATCTTAGAAAGCTAGGCCTGGCATTTCAATTAACTCCTTTAGAGCAGAAGGCATTGGCGGAGTGGATTACGAACCTTAACCACCTCGAATCGTTAAGGTTGAGATCACTGGATCATGAAGCGGCTCAAGCTTCAGACATATCCTTAGAGCCTTTGTCAGGCCTCAAGAATCTTTCGAGCATATATTTGTTTGGAAGGATAGTGAATCCAGTTACCGTGGATAGTTTCCCAAAAAGTCTCACTATGATTACCTTGTCAGTGTCGGGACTAACGAAAGATCCTATGCCTACATTGGAGAAACTTCCAGATTTAAGAATCCTAAGGTTAATTGCAGGCAGCTATTGTGGGACAAAAATGGTTTGCATTGAGAATATATATATATATTATTTTATCTCCTTTCTTTGTTTTGCTTTTTCGTTCGAAAACCAGACAATACTGAATTTTAGGTTGGCAGGTCAAATGGTGCTCAAAGCTTCAATCTTCTACGTAACCCTTCCTTCCAACTTGACCCATGTTTTATCCCTCCAATGCAGTAGCAGTACATGATCATTGCCAAACATGGATAAGAGAAAAGAACAATAGGACATAAATAACAAAAGAAAAATAAACAAAATAAAAATGAACACAGTAACAGTTAAGATATAAATATCAGCATCATTTGAAATTTTTGGATTGGTTTCTATTGTCTTACATGCACAAATTTTTACTGAACTTCTTTGATAACCATGTTAGCCTTCTGAGCAAATTATGAGTTGTGTGGGTATAAAATGATACCAATTAGAATTACGATTTCAGATGACGAAGCTTAATCAATCTACTTTTGCTTGCAAATAAATCTGTTACCAAGTCCTATGGACTAGGCTAGCTCATAGAAGTAGTGCATTTTGCTGGTACTTTTTTCAATTGAATCTTGTTTGTTGCCCTTCATGCCTTGTTTTCGCCTTTGTGCTGTGATTTTTGTTTGATTAAGGGTCTGAATTACAAAAAATGAAAAGCCTACAAGGCGTGATCGTTAGTCATTTGAAAAACTGGATTTCTCCCAGAATTGCTAAGTTAAAAAACAGAGGACATAATAGGGGAAGAATTCTGCAAAAAGTTCTGCAGAGTTGCTACTTCTCCTGTGACACAGTTTCTGATTTTTTGGTGCTTAGACTATAACTGAAAAGTCCTCCACGTATGCACAAGCAGCCTGAATAATACTCTCCAATAAACTCTGCAGTTTTTCCCAAACCACGTTTTTACCAAATGACATGGCAATTGATTATTTGAAGTTTTTATTGGGGCCCAAATGACATCACACCAATCAAAGAAGCTCAAGTCAACTACCATGTTATTTGGGCTTCAAATTTGGTTTCAAAATTTGGTCAGTCTAGCATTACTGCCAAAAAAAAGTTTATGACAATCGTTAGATTCTTTTTCCCTTGCCATGTTTAAGTGGGGTGACTTGAGCATCTTAGCCTTACATTTCTCTCCGGGGAAACAAGTTGTAAAATTTGTAAAAGTGGGTGCGTGGAACAACTCAGGTAGAGGTTCTTCCATCGTTTCTTAAGGTATAATAGGTATCTCATCGTGAGCTATTTCCAGACATATTGAATGGAAGTAGAATCATAATCACTTACTCACAGCTAAGTATCCTAATTTTGTTTTGATGTATTCTTTCAATTAGTTTTACATTAGAGATACTTAGTGTCAAGTTAAATTGGAGATACTCAGCGTCAAGTTAAATTTTTCTGCGCAAAAATGAGGTGAGGAACTGTAAAGAAATACATAGGGTTGCCTCTAGCAAGTTCAACAGAGGGAGAAGTCTTATCAATAAAAGCAGCAACTTTGGAACATTGGTCTGTTGTACTGAAGCCGATCACTAGATCATTAAGGATCAAGCATCACTGTATGCCTCAAACTCGGCAGCTGATGCCTTGCCTTGTTATTGATATTTCGTACATCTTGATTGAAATTAATAGATTCAAAGGTTCTCATCCTGAGTTTTTTCACTTTGTTTTGCCGCGGGCCTTTGTAGTGTCCATGTTTGCTGTTTTGGGGTGGGGGGGGGGGGGGGGTTGTGTAACCTTTTCAGCTACGGTATTCAATCCTATTCCCTTATGCATTTTATCAGCTTGAGAAAATAAAGCCTATGAGCTGTGGTTTGTTACATGTCTTTGTTCCTTTGTTGAATGAAGAACGTAACTTATGAGGTGAATCAAATATTATGCTCTAAGGGCAACTGTCCTCTTATTACATTGATTCAAAGGATAAAAGTTGTTTCTAAGTTTCCAGCCGGATTCAAGTGATACTTCAAATAGTACAATGGAACAAACCACTTCAATATGGTGTTCCATGGAGTATCTGCAAATATTTTTCCAAACGTCTTCCTAGAAAGAAATCCCAGGGGAAGGAATAGACCAAGAATGGTGAGAGGTATTCTATGCCTCCATTGGAACCCATAGATGAGTTCAACCTAAGGACAGGAGGGGCAACCCTTTGATCAGGTTGGACATCTCGATGACCACCAGAATATGGCTTTTAACAGAAATCAATTAGTAGAAATGATTCAAGGCATTTATGGTCCTGACCTTAGAAAAACAAAGAAGCCTGTGTTTAAAAAATCTTACCCATCATGGGTCCATTTTGAGGAATTCCGAAGGAAATATAAGATCCCAGAATTGCATCTCTTCTTTGGGGAAGGGAATCAGTCCACAATCGAACATATAGGAAAGTTCACATTCCAACGTGAAGAAGTTGGACATAATGAGAATTTAAAAATGAAGTTGTTCCCACAATCATT
The DNA here is from genome assembly GCA_963454935.2 of Ilex paraguariensis. Taxonomy (NCBI): domain Eukaryota; kingdom Viridiplantae; phylum Streptophyta; class Magnoliopsida; order Aquifoliales; family Aquifoliaceae; genus Ilex; species Ilex paraguariensis. The sequence goes on along the minus strand of CAUOFW020006614.1, from coordinate 312,443 downwards.
GACAAAAATTGCTTTTTCTTGGTTCATTAACTTGCATGTTAATTCAATTCAAACATGACAAGAGACAGAAGAGCAATTTCATGCTCAATTTTTTAGGAATGAGTCACAGGTCTCTATGTCAGATTTTTCAAGATTGAGGCACAAGTCAAATGAATCTTAGAATAATGCATCAATAGATTCAAGAAGGCTAAAAACAAATTCCATGTTTACTTGCCTGAAATAGAGTTATTAAAATTAGCCCATAATGGTCTAGACTTCAAATTAAGAAAAAAGTTCAAGGGAATAGAGTTCAAGGACCTGTTTGAACCCTCACCCAGGGCTAGGAGATATGAAATGTTGATTAGAGAGGAGCAACAGGGGAAAAATATTTTATTTGGAAATTATTTTCAAGAATTTGATGGGAAAGTTGAAATAGATGTGACACAGATCATAAGAAAATCAAAAATCATGTATGATACTTGAAAAAGATTGAAGACACTGTTGACATACCATCTAGTCATCCATTTAAAAAAGATGCACCCTAGACCTATAGACAATATTCATTTGATTTGTCGATAACTGATGTTCGCTTGGATGAGATGATCAACCAGAAGGTTATAGTCTTGTCCCAAGGACATAATATTCCATAAGAAAAAGACAATAATGAAAAAGAATACTACAAATGACATTCAACTAAGAATTGCATCACCTTTAGAAATCAAGTGCAAGACATAATACAAAAGGGATGCTTAAATATGCTACAAAAGATGAAGAAACTATAAAAGTAGACAAAGATCCTTTTCTTAAGGAGGTAAATGTAAACGTGTTTTGTTAATATGCAGGGAGACAAGAAGGCAACCAGTTCTGTGGCTAACCATTGTCTCCAAAATGAGGATACCAGTCCATATTAGGCTTGGCCCTAGGGAAGAGGAGTCACTTGTTATGTGCTTCAAATGTGCTAAGGAGGTAGCCAAAGCAGATGCAATCCCATTAGATGAAATAATGAGGGAGTTTACTGACAAAGGACTCCAATTCAGTATTAGAGGTGAAGAAGATATGCAAATTTAGAGTATCTCCAATCCTTACCCTTTTCTAAACCCTTTTTAAAAAAAAGTTAAAAAAACTCCTAAAAACCTTCTTCAATGCTTGACCCAGACCTATTTCAAATGAAAAGAGACTTTTTTTTTTTTACTCAAATTAAGGGAGATTCAAATTCATACCCAAATTTTTAATGGTGAAATTTCACACTCATTTAAAGATCCAATGATCATATTTACTTTTTTTTTTAAAATTTGGGTTTCTTTTCCTTTAAAAAAGAGGTTTGTCCATTGGAGAGGTATATACCAAATCAAGTTTTTTACCTTTTTTTTTTTTTACTCAAATTTGGGTAAGGGTTTGGAACTTTATTGAAGATGGTCATGGAGAGATACTAGCCTGGTCCCCATTATCTCCTAGATATTGGGAAGGATACAAGGGGTACTACACACTAGTACCAAGAAAGAATACAAGGAATTGACCATTATGTTGGAACGTCGATTGCCAAAGAAACTGTTTGATAGAAAATTAGAAGGAAAAAACACCAAGAACAACAATCTCAAAAGAGAAAAATGAGATTTGAGATTATTACAAAAGCTAGATTCAGAATAGTGAATCCCCCTGAAGTTCGTGATGAGAAATGACACCAAGTTCAACAGCCAAAATTTTCATCTAGGGTATGATACCAAGCACTCAACAGGACTTAAAATAGGCGAAAACAAATAAAGTTTGCCGCCTAGATGAGCAAGAAAGATCCTACTCCTTTGGAGGCTTACTCGAGCCCCAGTCCATTGATGGGAAAGCAAAACCCTACTTGGACAAGGGAACATAAGAGGGAAATTAATGAGGTCCAAACTAAGCAAGATATTTTGGATCAAAAGATTGTCGAGTTCAAATGGATACTGGATATGTCTGAAGGAGATACAAAGAAGATGTTTGCAAATTCATTAGCAAAAGGAAAAGAGAAAATGGAAGAAAATAAGGGCATGCTCTCAGATGAGGAGTTGATGGACTTTGAAGATACAAAGTCCTTCCTTAGAGATAATGCACCATGCAACATGATATTGGCTCTTCCTGAATCATTCAAGGCTAAGCCAGACCAACCAAGTTGATCGTGGGGAATGTGGAAGATAACATTGAGTCTGTAACAGTGTTTGAAAAAAAAGTGAAGCAATTTAAACCTGATGGAAGGTCTATAAACATAGAGCAAGGATACTGGGGGAGGGGGCAAATAGAGTGGTGTTATACCTTACCAAGAAGGAATTATCCAAGCATCGGAGGCCACTGTACATACAAGCCCACATCAATGGTCAACCAATCAACAAAGTTTTGGTCGATAATGAGGCGGTAGTGAACATTTTGCTTTCAAGAATGCTGAGATTCCTGAACAAAGGGGAGACTGATTTGCTTCATATTGACATCACAATCAGTAATTTTGTAGGAGGATCATCTGTTGCAAAAGGTATCTTGTCTGTGCAACTTCAAGTAGGCAATAGGGACACTACAACAACATTCTTTGTGGTGGATTCCTCATCAAATTTCAATGCTCTTTGGATGCATGCAAATGGTTATGTGCCATCATCCTTGCATCAAGCTTCAATTTTTCTATTAGAAAGTGACAATGAAGGAAGAAAAGGGATGAGGGTTCATTGGGTAGATGCTAATCCTTTCTATGCATATGCACACAATGTAGAGGCCAATTTTTATTATAGGAACTTGATTTCAATTGGGAAAAACAACAACAGAGACCAGTCTGATAGTCTCTGAGGAAAATTTGCATCAGATTTTCCATGATACGGCTAGTCCTGGCTTTTTACAGCCTAGGCTTGAAATTACAAAAATCAAAGAACGATGGATAGAGTCTGTAAGGGGCTATAAAATGGCAAGATGACTACCATTAAAGTCACATTAACAAGGATATTTGCATATACGTTGGAAGTTGAATAACAACTCAAACCCCCCAAAAGACTTACAATCAGGACATTTAGGAGTAGTGTTAAAGTTAGTTTTAGAAAGTAATTAGTGCTATAATCAAAGACTATTAATTCAGTCTCTCTGTAACTAAAACCCAATTCGATTGAATTAATAAATAAATTTCTTTCATTAATTCATCATTCTGAGTGTTAATCACTTTAAAAACTTTATCCATGTAAGTCCTGAAATAAGGCAATTGAACCCATCCATAAACATTAAACAATCGTCTAAAAATTGTCGATCGATTGTCACTCTTTTAATCACAATAGTTATTGGGGGCAACATAGTGAAACTACTCTGATAGCAGTATGACTCAAAAAGTAACATTTGATTGCTCATTAACCCTTGTATTGGGGCAAACCAACTCTCTAATTGGCATCCCAAAAGATTTATTGCAAAATAAAGTGAGATCCCTTAATATATTTTTTTTAATAGATCAACTATCATGAATTTAAGTAGGACTATTATACTTAAATGGGTCCCGCACTATTACATGGCCAATATATAATAAGAAAGAAAATAGATTGAAAAAATATCACAAGGACGAATCCCAGCAAAATGAATATAAATGTGAGCGGACATTATTTTTGGGATAAGTCATCTTGTGAATGATTACTGGTCAGATAAAAATTAAATTTAAATGATATATATAATTTGTGAATGATTTCGTGCATTAGAATTTTTTATTACACCTATCAACCCAAATAGCATGCGGTTACAATAATTCCATGTTACTGAAAAATTGTGTGTGAGCAAAAGGAAAATCCTGTTTTACCCCCCCGAAAGATACAAAGATTTTTAGTTTGTCGTCTAATTATTAATTTTTTTTTTATTGCTCCTCAAAGAAATAAAAACGTCGTAATATGGTCTAAAAACGTTGCAACGTTTTTATTTTTTTGAAAGAGCAATGTGAAAATATTAATCATTCAAAGGCAAATTAAGAATTTTTATATTTTTTACGGAATAAAATGAGATTTTCTACAAAGCAAACTTGCAGTGGGTCATAACTAAACCGCCTCTGAATTGCTTTAGAATAAGGTAAATGGACGGAAAATTAGATGAGCCCCGTATGTGACTTTCCTGGAAAATTACATATGCACACCTTAGTCTTCATAGTGCACACATTTCTACCAAAGAATTCAGCCTTTTTCTCATTGGGTAATTACATCAAAATTTCCTAATGTTTCTTGGTTTTTCTCTTGGGTCCCCGAGATTTCCTAAGATTTATTGGTTAATCAAACGGATCCTCTCTTGCTTGAAAAATAATAATTTCACCCCCAAACGTCTTGTGGTTGATAACATCTAATCCCTTGATTATATTGTCAATATTTTACTACATCATAATAATTTGAATTTTTACGATCCCTATATTTATTAATCTTGCTCTGATCAGGATAAATTTGCCCCTTCTCCTATTACCAACTACGTATATAGGATCTTTCAAGAAGTGAGCATTTATTTTTGTAGTGAGATTCATAGAAAGAATAACAAAATCCAATTTTACTATATTTCTGATTAGGCGTAGGATGCGTGGCTCTAAGAAAGCGATTTGTGTGGGCTAGATCCAATAGCAAAGACTTTTTTCAGGTTTGGGAGCAAGACGGATGAGGTAAGATGAAGATGTTAGCTTCATGTATTTTATTTTATGTCGTGTGGTGATTTATATCTGAAGTATCTTATAAATCTAAATTTTGGACATTCATTCTATAATGTGTATACTATAATATCTTAAACTCTCTTTTTTGACCAAGTGGCATAAAACTATAATTTATTCCAGACTGAGTTGGAAGGAAGCAAACTTGCATCTGACAATACCGCGTCCAGCTCGCTTTCACGACTCAAAAATGTCACTTGCTAAAAAACTACTTATACATCACAATCTTCATACCCAAATAATTCTATGAGGAATGAATTTTTTTTTGATATGTTAATTGCATGTAGTGTATTTTTTTTCCCAATTTATTTCTTCAATTTTGTCATCGGTATATTTTATGAATCATTGTCAATGAGCATTTTCATCAAATAAATTTTTAGTTCATGAAGAGTCTGTTAGTGATGGGTTTGGTTTATAGAGAAGGGTCCAAGCCGTATATTTCATTTACGATTATCTGTGTATTAACACGAGCACGAATACAACCACACGATAACATTACCTTTGACTATAATACCAAAACGGCTTTTGATGTCCTTCTACTATAAGTAACGTGATTGGACGAAAAATAAAACTAGCCACAATTGTGACTTCCAAAGAAACAACCCATGCATACCTTAGTCTACCTATGCAAACAATTCTCCAAAAGAAATGCAACTTTTTAACATTGGCTGGTTGCATCAAGATTTCTTGCAATGGTCCTTCTTAGTAGGCTCAATGTTTAAAATTTCAATTTGAATATGTGTAATGTGTTATGTATTTTAATGCGTATGGGTGATTTTGAAAAGATATGCACAAGATAAATACATCAGATTTGCAGTAGATTTTTCAAATCATATTTAAATTTGAATTGGTTAAAATTAGATACTAATACAAGCCAACAACTTCAACGCTTCTAACATGGCATACTCATCAACCTCAGCCTATATTCCAACTCCATGATGCGCCTAGCTTATCAACTATAAGTGGTCGTTCAATGCCTCAATGTTGTATCTAAATCGCAAAACCGCATCTAGAAGACCATGTTCACCTCTCTCTCTCTCTCTTTTTTTTGGAAAGGGGGGGGGGGGGGGGGAGGGGGGGGAGGGGGAAGTACACTAGACACTACAATATTTTCAATGGAAATTGGGAAGGAAGCGACCTTCACGGATTGGTTTGATAGTTGAACACGGAGTGAGGCAGAAATCCGCATGTCATGAGTTCGAGTTCCACTTGTAACATAAAATTCAGGTTCAACTGATGTACGTATTTAGTGAGTGATTGCACTTATTCAAGATTTATGTTGTACCTATCAACTCATATAGCACGTAGTTGGAATAATTCCAAGTTACCCAAAAAATGTAAGAAACCAAACATGCAGAGGATCATGACGAAATAGGGTCTTGAATGCTTCTAGGGATCTCAGGAATAAGGTAATGGCCCCAAATGTGACTTTCCAGGTAACTAACTGCATATGCACGACTTATTCTTCCAGAGTAAATAATTCTACCAATGCAACCTTTTTCTCTAGGGTTTGATTAAATCTAGATTTTGCAACATTTGTTGGTTTTCCCTTGGTGTCAAATACATCTAAATTCCAAAGGTTTATTTGTTAGTCACTTTCTTGAAAAAATCATTGTTCCGCCCTAATCGATTAAGGGATCACCAATTTCTAATTTCGGTATAACATTTTGGGTCTACAATCCCTAAATTCGTTATTCTTCCTCCCATTAGGATAAACTAGCCCTTTCCCATGTTTTCAACTTTTAATATAGGATAATTTAATTAAGAAGTGAAATCTTTCTTAGTAACAATGTCTAGGGAAATATTTCTGACTATCAGCAGGACAAGGCGGCTTTAGAGTAGGTTTGGGACCAAGGTTGATGAGGTTAACAAAGCTAATCGTATTACAAAGCTAAGTTAGAATGAGCTAAACTTGCAAGTGACTAAACCGCGTCTAGATGGCTTCCAAAAGCCATAAATGTCACTTGCTAAGAAACTACTTATGCATATCTTAGACTTCATATGTAAATAGTTCCACGAAGGAATGTAATTTTTTTTCTTGTGATAATTACATTTAATATCCAAAATGTTTATTTTTTTAAAATTTTTTATTTAATTTTGTTAGCATTTGAATCAAACGGACTTTTAGCATCCAGATTGAATGGATTTTTATTTAGTTTTGTTAACATTTGGATCGAATGAAGTAAAGAAAACTGACAATGAAAAAAGATAAAATTATGAAACGAATGCAATGGAAAATAATAAAACTTTTGAAATTTCTTTGAATCTCCTTAAAATGATTGCTGCGTGTTTGAGTCAGAATTTGGGGCTTCACTAATTTAAGTGGGAGCTTTTGGGATGAGTTCGAGTAAAAGAAAAACCCCTTTTAATCCTCGTAGTATATCACAACTATTGAATTGAATTGGTTGTGAGTCTCAATACCTATCGGGCTCGACTATCAATTCAATGGTTATAAATGATTAAGTCAATAAATTAAGTTCAAATAATATTGTTGATTTCCAAGACAGTGGCACTTTTGCTCACCCGTCAGAACCCATTCGTTGGTGAGAAAATTTCACTCTTTTCAACAAATTTCTGTATGAGCCACAAAGCTTCCACCGAATTGATAGGAAACTCCAAGGAGAAACGAAGTGTTTTCATTCATACATGACATAATTATTTAAAGTTTAATCAGTGTTTTTATTTTCCATGTAGTTTCAATAGTATGAGAAATATATCTAATTTTTCCGCTCTTTTCACCTTTTGTAATTGTTTTCATGTGAAGCTTTTAATTTGGAGTTCTATGGTACTAATCTTGTTGAAATACATTTTAACAGAATTAATGGAACATTGGGCATGGACAGAAAACCTAGTTATTATGGCAGAAGAGCTATATCTTTTCTTTTTCTGTGGCATTTTTTTCTAGCAATCTACTGGTGTATTATAGTTAGAAATAACTTCGAAAACCAGGCAATACTTACTCTTAGTTTGCCATGTCAAATGGTGTTCAAGGCTTCAATGTAAGCCTTCCTCCCTGCTTGAACCATGTTTTCTCCCACACAAACACAATTACATGATCATTTCCTAACATGGAGAAGAAAAAAGAGCACAAGGAAATAAATATAGAAAGAAAAAGAAATGAAGTAAAAATGAACATAAAGACATTAAGGAATAACTATTGGCATCATTTGATTTTTTTTTTTTGGTTGGGTTTTAATTGTTATAGATTCAGAAAATTTCGCAAAACTTCTTTGATAGTTAGGCTAGTCTTCTGAGCAAATTATGAGTTATTTTACTGACAGAAGATTCTAGTGAATTACGATCCCAGATGACGAATCTTAATCACTCTACTTTTGCTTTGAAAGTAAACTGTTAGGCATATGGCACAGGCTAGGACATAGAGACAGTGTATTTTGTTACTACAGTTCCAAACTTCATAGTTTGGCGTGTTCATAGCTTGCAGTCCTGTTTGCTGCCCCTCATGCCTTCTTTTCCCCTTTATGCTATGATTTCTCTTCGATCAAGGGGCTGAATTACGAAAATGAAATGCCTAAAAGGTGTGGTTTTTAGCATTAAAAAAACTGGATTGGCCATAGGGTAACTGAGTTAAAGAACAGGGGAACGAATTTTGCAAAAAATACGGTAGAGTTATTGCTTTTTTTTAATACAGTTTCTGATTTGTTGAGTCTTAGAGTATAACAGAAAAGTTCTCCCTACTTGCAACCTGATTAATACTCTCCACTGAACTGTACAAATATTCCCACTCCCAATTATAGCTTGAATTTCCTTTCTAAAAATTTCGAGTAAATTCCTATAGCCATATCATGATTGATCTCACGGGCCATCTCTAATGTTTGTATGTAGGAATAGGGAAGACGACTCTTGGCCAAAAAGTTTATGACTATCCCTAGATTTTCTCTTGCCATGCTTAAGCTACATGACTCGTTTATTGCCTTGTATTTCTCTATGGTGAAACAAGGTTTTGGTAGAATTTGTAAAAGTAGAGGGGGAATGGTGTGTGGAACAACTCAGGGTTTCTCAGGTAAAGATGCTTCTCCATTGCTTCTTAATGTATAACAGGTATCTCATGATTTTGGATGGTTTGCCAACACCTAAAGTCTATATGCTCTTCGTAAGCTATTTCCAGACACATGGAATGGGAGTGAATCATGATCAATATCCACTACCAATGATCAAAATTTTGTTCCATTGCACAGTTTCTATTAACTTGGATATGTTATGAAAAGAGAAAAAACTTTTTGAGATTTTGATCCCAAAACATTGAGAAAAAAATTCCAAAATATTTTGAAATATGAAAATATCGATTGTCGATCACTTATTTGTTTCCGCTTCAGCCCAAACCAAAATTTTTCGGTCATGTCGGTGGAAACGAAATAGAGTTTTGATATTTTCTCACAGCAGAGATAGTTGCTGGTCCAAGTTGTTACATTTATGACAAGTGAGCAGATGATGTTGGGCTTAGCTCATTGTGTGTCAAAATATTTAGTTAATTGGGTCTACACTCTTTTATTATTGGCTAAATTGTAAAGGGTATACTAAATTAGATTTATTTGGCAAAAAATACATACTAAAAAATATAGGGTTATTAAGTATTTAATTTTGATACTTATTTGTATATAAATACATAATTTGAATTTATCTATTTTTATTGTGATATTTTTGCCCTCCATTAATTCATGTGTATTTAATGCACCACTTTTCTTTGAAAAGTGGTGCATTAAACATCTCCTAGTTTTATGGAAGAACTTTAATATATATATATTAAAGTTGTTGTTAAATCTCTTATCTAAATTTTGAATTATTTTTTAATGCACCTTGATTCATGCATTTTTTTTTTAGAAAGTGGTTTTATTTTCAAATAAATTTAATATCCGAATAGTGTAATAGTGTAACAATAATAGTATAACACTGTAACAGTATAACAATAATAGTGTAACAAGTTATTTATACAAAATATTGTACTATTACATTTTGTCAAACATATAGTTTCATATAATTTCATTCAAAATAATTCATCTCTGTTTTGAATTTGTTACCATATATACAAAAATATTGAACACTGTTTTTGTTACAGTGTATTTGTTACACTGTCTTTGTTATAGTGTTTTTGTTACACTGTTATTATTATATTATTATATTATTCGGATATTAAATTAATTTAAAATAAAACTATTTTCCAAAAAAAAACGCTTGAATTAAAGTGCATTAAATATAATTTGAAAACAAAATTACTTTTCAAAAAAACAAAAATACGCATGAATCAAAGTGCATTAAAGATAATTCAAAATTTAAATAAAAGATTTAACAATAAATATATATATATATATATATATATATATATATATATATATATATATATATATATATATATATTAACAAATACACATGAATTAAGGTGCATTAAATACGTATTTATATGTATTAACAAACACACATGAATCAAGGTGCATTAAAAATAAGAGATTTTGAATTAAATGACCCTAAAATGGGCATTTATGTCTTTTTATCTCACATTTTATTCTATGTACTTTTTGCAAAATAAGTCTAATTAGGTGTACTGACTTCCAAAGAACTCTTTATTATTTTAAAGCCTATTGACTTAGTTTTTAGGGTAAATTGTAAAGGGGAACACCAAATTAGACTTATTTGGCAAAAAGTACACACTAAAAAATGTATGGTTATTAAGTATTTAATTTTGATACTTATTTTTATCCAAGTACATAATTTGAATTTATCTATTTTTATTGTGACATTTTTGCCCTCCATTAATCCATGTGTATTTAATGCACCACTTTTCTTTGAAAAGTGGTGCATTAAACATCTCCTAATTTTTAAACATCTCCTAATTTTATGGGAGAACTTTAATATATATATATATATATATATATATATATATATATATATATATATATATATATATATATATATATAAATACTTATGTTTGTATATATGTATATACTTGTTGTTAAATCTCTTATCTAAATTTTGAATTATCTTTTAATACACTTTGCTTCATGCATTTTTTTTTTAGAAAATAATTTTATTTTCAAATTAATTTAATATTCAAATAGAGTGTAACAATAACAGTGTAACAATAAAAGTGTAATAGTGTAACAATAATAGTATAACAATAAAAGTGTAACAGTGTAACACTGACAATAATAGTGTAACAAGCTATTTATACAAAATATTGTACTATTACATTTTGTCAAACATATAGTTTCATATAATTTCATTCAAAATAGTCCATCTCTGTTTTGAATTTGTTATTATATACACAAAACTATTAAACACTGTTTTTGTTATAGTGAATTTGTTACACTGTCGTTGTTATATTGTTATTATTACACTGTTATTGTTATACTATTACATTATTCGAATATTAAATTAATTTGAAAATAAAACTATTTTCAAAAAAAAAATTTCTTGAATCAATGTGCGTTAAATATAATTTGAAAACAAAATCACTTTTAAAAAAAAATACGCATGAATTAAGGTGCATTAAAGATAATTCAAAATTTAAATAAGAGATTTAACAACATATATATATATATATATATATATATATATATATATATATATATATACTTATTTACATATATTAACAAATACACATGAATCAATGTGCATTAAATACTTATTTATATGTATTACCAAATATACATGAATGAAGATGCATTAAAAATAAAAAATTTTGAATTAAATTACCATAAAATGGACATTTATGTTTTTTAACTCATATTTTGTTCTATGTACTTTTTGCCAAATAAGTCTAATAAGGTGTACCGATTTCCAAAATCTTTGCAAGCACATGACCCACTTCCTTTGTTTTTAACCATTGGAGTAGCTTACAAAGTAAGCTTCATTTTTTCTCTGTTTTTTTTTTTTGTCTAGTTTTTCTCCTGCCAATCGGCACTTCGACTCCCTCTTGTGGTCTCTTGCAATTTTTGCTTTTCATCTCTCTTTCATTGACATTCTCTTTAGAAAATTTTGTTGTGTTTCCACAACAAACTAACTATTGTGGACATAACTATGGGATAAGAGTGGCTGGTGCGTCGGCTGCTTTTGTGAGGAAAAAGACCACCACCCAGTGTGGGTCAGTTGCTTTTGGCATTGCCAAGACCACCACTACCTACTGTGCGTCAGCAGTTCGCTGCTTTTTTGTCAAGACAAAGACCAACACACACGAGTATTCTGTTCAAATATTGTTAACAAAGTTTTTGATTTTTTTAATTTTTTGATCTAGTATTTTTTGAATTGTCGTCAAATTAAATGATTTTTAACAGAATTTTGTTAGGATGTGGATCAAGTATATTTTAAATTTATAATTCTCAAATGCGATGAATTTGTTTGAGAAAATGGTCATAATCATGCTGTTTTTTGTTCAAGGATTGCATGAAATTAACATGAACGCATCGCAAATAAAAATTTATACGACTGGAATACAACATGACATTCCTCAATTGACAACCTGCTTCCTGAAATTTGAGCCAATCCTTCCTGTGACTTCCCTAGAAACGACATGACCAAGCATAGCATTGTTTATTTCTAATGTTAATAATAATTTTAGTTCTTAAATTATCAATTTAGTCTCTACAGTATTTAATTTGTGTTTAAATAGTCCTTATATTAATGGACCATTAAGTTTTTTATGTAATAATCACGTGATACCATCTGAAAGAATTATACGTTGCCACTTTCATAAAAAAAAAAAAACTTCATGAATTGTCTGATTAAGAACCAAAGTGACACAAATTGAAACTTTAGAGATCAAATTGACAAAATTAATAAAATGGAACCAAACTGACAAACACATGCATATTTAGATACCAAAAGTACTAATAACTCATTCTTATTTGTAGTCATTTTTGATAAACAAAATTATAAAAATATTCAAAACAAGAAATAAAAACACTTTAAAACAAGTTACTAAAACAGAGACAATGTTATTGTTTTTATATAACTGTCCAATTTTATTGTTTATATCTTATATTACTAATTTCGTGTTACTGATTTTGGATAAGCATAAAAACACATAAACAGAACATATAACTTTTCACAAAATATTCCAACCTCATTAAAATGCTACAAATTATAAAATTTAAGTTTTTAACAATTATAGTATTTAAATATGAATCAGAAACACAATAAGTAATAATACGAGATGGAAATTCTCTCTTAATATTATTGTTTATAATTTCTCCATGATAACAAATTATTTATTGAGATTCTGAAATAAAATTAGGAGCAAAACAGTAACATATAAGAAAAAAATAGTACCATGTAAATCTACAATAAATAAATTGATCTGTTTATAGATTAAGAACTGTAATTGAACTTTATATAGAGCAAGAATAGTGTTTCACATTATGTTCTTAAAACAAATTTCACCATTACACTTGGTGCTATAAAAAGATTACTTATAGATGGCAGCACCGTAAATTTGTATGTTCAAGGTTTCCGATGTATAATAAAGCACTATGATTTTGTTGTGCAATCCATTAAAATTATCCTCCACTAAATATTAATACTTTTTTTCTCATATAGTTTGTTCATGAAAAGTTCTGTAACACTGCCTAGTGGCAATTTTTGCTTAACAGAAGGACAAATCACACAAAATAGTTGAGATTAAGACTATTGAGTTTTTATTGAGATTTTAATGCAGACACAAAGATGACACTGTTAAGCATAAATGGATCTCTGATGATGGGCTGAAAAAAAATTAATTAGGTAAACTAAAACAATGCCCCCAACTGTAGTGCTTGAGTTAATGGGAGTTTCCATCTAGAAAATACAACTGGAAACTTTGCCTTTGGTTTTCCAAACCTCTCTCGATCCAAAGGGGTAACAACATAAATCTGGAATGATAAAAAACAAAACAACATGGACTGACGGAGTGTAGAAACCGCATTATGAGCATCAATTATAGTTTTGTGTTATTTTACATTGACACGGCCACTAATAAATACTAAAAGCAAAAAGGGCTATCCAGGTAAACAACTTAAATGAAAACAAAAACAATGCAACCAATAAGGTAAAAATGAACGTCAAAAACAACACCTAGGAATATATGACTGCAATCATTACCAATCAATCCATATTATTAAAATAATGCCTCCACAGTGGCCTCAATTTTTGTTGTCCACCGACATCCCACACTGTGAAGATCACATTCTTATATTAAACTTTCTTTACATTGAAACGTACATGAAAGCAAAAAAGATCCAACATTTGAGAAGTTCATAGGTCCGGGGCCACCAACTAATAGGTGAAGACTAATATAGCAAGAACACTCAAAAGGGTGCCAGTGTCAAATAAAACTGTGAAATCGAATTCAATATTCGTGTTTAATCTTTTATTAAAAGAAAAAAGAAACAAAAGAGAGATTCAACACAAGGGAATACAAGAATTATCTCAAAACTGCTTACCTTTTCTACTTCTGGACATTGGTCATAAGCTTTAAAATGCCATGCAAACCCTTTCTTTAACATGGATTCTTGTATGTGAGAGTTCAAAAGACTCACTCAGAGAGGCTCAAACTCTCGATTGTTCGTCTTAAAAATAGAATTTATTTAGAATTTCAGGATCTATGCTACTTTGTTTTGTAGCTATCCTATTCATTATTACATTTTTTTTATTCAAGCCCACATGCTATCGCAGTCAGAAAATCCAATCTATAAATTACATCACTAACAGAATAATTGAATATAATATGCAAATGAGGTGTCAAAGTAACCTATTATTTATCACAATGACACCAAACAAATTCATATCTTGATTGAATTTGCGGGCAAACCAACCATCCAAGGCATCACTGACAAAGCTGAAATCATAAATTTAGTCATTCAAAAATACAACTTCAACTTCTACAACAATCAAAATCCATAAACCTCATAAACATAGATTCTCACCTAATAAAATAGAGACATGAAAAAATCTTTTTTTCAGAAAAGCATATGACAAAGGCAATGCAATTCATTATAGTTCTTATATATCCTGCACAGCCAATTAAGAAGAAATAAAGGAAAAAATCAATAAACGCACAGGTATAATAGAATCATTCGAAGAACTATACACAAGAATTCTTATCCATCCTACCTGCCAGTAGACATTTATCACCCAATTATCTTTTAGGAAAAATAGTTATTGATGAGGCTAATTATCCGAGCAAATTCTTGTGTACCCATTTAAGCATTGTGATTTCTACACACTAACAAGATCCAACGACTAACACACTCGGGTTTACCAATGCAACAAGAAGATAAAATCATTTATCCCAAAGAATTCTAATTAATCCAAACTTGAGCAAATAGATCAACAAATTATTAACAACATATAAAAAGCAAACAACTACATTGTGCGTACACATAGAAGTATAATTATTTAATGAACTCATTGGAAGAATAACAAGCTACAAGATGATTTTTTCCTGTATGTATCACCTATGTTACGACCATAACGATCTTCTACAAAGGCAAGAACTCTCAAACACTTATCCTGAACAATTTTAGTCAGTTCCTCCTTTGCCTCTTTTCCATATGTCATTTGACTGTCTGGTGCATCTATTCCCCTGTTTTAGATTCCATAATTGAATTGCCCAAAATCTTTTCCAATTACCAAACCAAATCAAGCCTTATGTCCTAATCATTTGGGGTTGGCTATATGACTCAGTCTTCGTCATTATTTACAACATTCAATTTACAATTACAAACACAAAAAAAAAAAAAATGTTGTCAAGCAATCATCAGTTACCCTGAGCCTTCTTGGATG
Organism: Ilex paraguariensis; assembly: GCA_963454935.2. Taxonomy (NCBI): domain Eukaryota; kingdom Viridiplantae; phylum Streptophyta; class Magnoliopsida; order Aquifoliales; family Aquifoliaceae; genus Ilex; species Ilex paraguariensis. The sequence continues at coordinate 297,030 of CAUOFW020006614.1, read as the reverse complement.
AGACTACATGCTTACTGGGTCCTTCAGGAACCTTGAAATAGAGAAATTAAGCATAGTGTTGAAGTGGGTATAATAGTTAAGTTGGCCAAATCAATAATTAGCTAAAATACTTAAGATTGTCACTAGACTTAACCACGACATGAAATCGAATCAGAAATGATGCAATAAAGGGGATGATACATACCTTATTGGTGATTTTGTAGAGATAAAGATCATGGGCAAGGGCTGAAACGCCTACGGTGGCCGCGGTTACACCATGGTGACCCAGGGAATCTGAATCTACGATTGTCTTAATGACTAAGAACTCATTACCTGATGAAGTAGTACAGTACCAGCCGGCGTCTGACAGAGAAGGGCGAAGGGCGATGGTAAATAGGATCGAAGATTTGTTGGACAAAAAAGGAGATGGTAAATATGATATTGGAGGGTTTTTTAGAAGTTGTGCAGTCTTATGGATTCCTAACTGAAATCTGTAATGACAAAGAGCCATTTTGATGGTAATTGATTTTTGTAATTGAATACCTGTAATTAAAGAAAATTGGGGACAGAGAGAGGCGGAGAGGGTGACGGTGAAGGGGGGCCATGGCGGTGTGCTCTTGGAAGCTCTGTGAATAGGCAGGGGAGAGAGACGGACAGGGGAAGGTGAAGAGAGGGGTCATGACTGTTTGTTGTTGAGTCGTTTGTGATTTCGGAGGGGAAGACACCAACTTTGACAGAGGAAATAGGGAGAGAGAGAGAGAGAGAGAGAGAGAGAGAGAGAGAGAGAGAGAGGATAACGGTTGAGAAGTGATGGAAGCAATTAGACATAGTGATTAGGTTTAGTGTGACACATTAACTCAAAAAGGATAAGGATGACATATTTTGAATGATTGAGGATAAAAGTGAAAAAACAGATGTTCTTCAAATATATTGATATTTTAAATTAGTATAAATATTAATAAATAGTTAAACTATATAACTATTACATTAAAACCCCTTTATTCCACCCACGCCCAACTGCCACATTCATGGCATCTGAAAATTTATGGAAATCAATGCAATTATCCCATACAGACTCGGAGTAGCTATCATCCGTGAAGTCATTGAACAACGATTATTGGTTTAAACAAATGTAATAATTGTACTCTGTTTGTGTGGGTGTGAGACAGAGAGATGTGGAGTGGACCCTGAAGATGAAATTGGTTTGCTTTTTCGCGTGCAGGCTAAGTGGCCAAACTGTGTAAAGAACAAGAACTTGTGGTGGTCCCAGACCTAAACCTAGACCAAGAACATCAACTATAGAATTCTCAATTTTACACATTAACAGATTTTATTTTATTTTATGAAATGATCGACACATGGTATTTACAATTTATTTTTCAACACCATAACTTCTGTTAGTTTTACTAATTCACATGAATTCGAAAATAATGTGATCCATTAATGTGTATAATAAAAAGGGACGATTTTAGTATTATCTACAAAAAACTTGTTTTAACTGTTATAGCAACGATTGACACTTTTAATATTGTTTCCTCTATCATCAAGTTTTTCATTGTATTTAATCCATGAAAGAATTCAACTTATTTTCTATTTTAAACTGCAAGGAGTAACACTTATTGATACAAAAACATTGACCTTATTTATTGACCTGATCTATTATCATGAATAATAAAAGGGAATGTTTTAATGTTATCTACAAATAACCCATTTAGTTGTTATTGTTGGAAGAAAATGGGCATTTTTTCTTTTTTCACTTTTTACCTATTATTGTATTAATTATTTTGTAGTTAAATATTTTTTTATTGAAGAAAAAATAAAATAAGTTTTCGGGACAGTGTCAAACGAATTATGTAGTTGAACGTACAATGTACTAAACATAATAGTTGGGAGGAAAATGTGAGAAAAAGGCCATTGTTAAGGGGATCAAAGTCTAATTTTCCCTTTCCAAAAAAAATTACAAAAGCCTCTCATTACTGTGTTTTGTTCTGCCAATTTCTCATGCATATAGAGGTTATGAAAAATCCCTGATGATGCTCAATATCCATTCCTGTATTTTCCCGAAACCCAGGGGGTGGGTGGGATTGCTCTGTTCCATTTGATATTTCTTTGGGTCTGGACAAGAAAGTTTTTTTTTTTTTGGCCACAAGACAAGGTGAAAAGCAAGATATTTGATCAAAAAACTTTACACAATAATTTGGGAAAATTACACTTTGACCTCCTCAATTATGATTTTTTTCACATTCCTCCTTCCACTATTTGATTAGTTTCATTTTTCCCTAATTATTAATGTCCATTACAAATTTGGCGAAAAGTTATTTTATTTTGCTTGCCAAATTATGTGATTTTTTTCAATTTGTCCCGACACCTTAACCATTTTCTTAAAAAAATATAATAGATGTGTGCATCTAAAGCAATGTAAAATAATTCAAATAACTAAATGGGACATGTGAATAATTCAATGGTTCAAATGGCAAATTAGAAATTGAGTCTATAATTAAGGGAGAGTCAAAGTGTGATTTTTCCAAATCATTCAAAAGCGTATAGCGATTCTTTTCTCGTCTTCCCAAAAACCTGCAAATAGCCCCCATAACGTTATTTATTGGTATACAAGCTAAGCAAATAAAAGAGCCCCTATATAACACAAAGCCTAAAATCAATCACTAAAATGGTGTAATAGTGCATTTTACTCAACAGTAAAAGAGCCTTTGTCCAATTCAAATTCTTTTAAGTTATTTTTCAACACCATGACTTACTGATGGTTTTACTCATTCACATGAACAAAACACGAATTTGAAAACAATGAGATCCGTTAACATGGATAATAAAAACGGATGTTTTTAGTATTATTTACGAATTGATCATTCTATTTGCACCAAATTAATGTACCAAAAATTGCAATCGTTGGATCGATGATGAGATCCACTGATCCAACAACTGTAAGTAATTTAGTTCACATTTTAGTGTACATAATATTGCTCTTTACGAATAGGCGATTTAATTGCTATTGCATGAAGAAAATAGATATGTTTTTTATTTCTTTTATGTAGTATTATTAATATTTTATACTCAAATTTTAACATGAACATGACACAAACGAAAATACTTTGATTAGGTATATCACATGAGTTGATTTGACACAATAAGAAAATTACAAGATACAACTCAATTGACACTTTTAATATTATTTTTTTTATCGTCAAGTTTTTCATTATATTTAATCCACGAAATAATTCAACTTATTTTTTATTCTAAAGTGTAAGGAGTAACACTATTGAGACAGAAAGATTTGACATATTTTGTTGATATAAATAATGTGATTCATTAACATTGATGACACAACAAACAATTCTCAAAGCATGAGCTCTGTCATGGAGGTCAGACAAGGAGGTCAATCAAGACATGCAGAGCTCAATGGATCAGAGCCCAAGCTCCCCCTCAAATGAGACAATAACATGAATGATAAGGGAACAACTAGAGACTAGCCGGAACCCTACAAGCAGTAGAGAATCGTATCCAAGGCGAAAAACGTCCAAACAATCAAGATACTCTCCGAAAATCAAAGAGTAATCCATGGGTGAAAGACTAGGATCTCGATAGGGATCCCATAGATCAAGGAACAGCTCTATAAATATTGTAAGATGCCTCCAAGATGAGAAAAAGAGAGAAACAAAAAATAAAAGTAGAAGGATAATATAGGTTCTCTGCTCCTTGAATGAAAAGAAAGGAGCAAGAGACTTCATTAAAGAGTGAATTAGTCGAACTCCTGTGTTGGTGAACCACTATATTTTCACTGCGCAAATTCCCCCCCCCCCTTCTTTGAGAATCCTCTTTTACAGTTCTCATAAACCTAGAAACTCAGACCCAATTTGTCAAGTATAATTACACCGTCACTGTTCATCCACACTAATCTACACCATCAAACATGAATAATAAAATGGGACGTTTTAATGTTATCTACAAATAAACCATTTAGTTGTTATTGCAGGTAGAAAATTGGCATTTTTTTACCTAGTATTGTATTAATTATTTTATAGTTAAATATTTTTTTATTGAAACAAACATGACGCAAATATAAATAACATGATAATAAATATGAGATGACTTGATATGACACAATAAAAAAATTACGTGATATGGCTTAGTTGACACCTTTAATATTGTTCCCTCTATTACCATTATTTTTTTCTTATATTTATTTAATTTATGAAAGAATTTCCTTTATTTTATTTTCTAAAATAAGGAGTAACACTATTGGGACATAAAATTTGACTCATATAATTTTAAATCTATTCAAATATGTTCATTCTAATATTTTTTATTCTATCAATTAGTACAATGACATGACTAAATAACTATGAGGAGCTGTTCTCTGGCCGAGTACTAAGGATTTGGACTTTAAAGATACCAACATTATCCTAGATTTTTCCCAATTTTTCACCGGCCATAATCTATCTATCAAGAGTTTTTTTAATACTTTGCTTCCTTAACGATTTCAAATTTTTTAGTGTGCCTTATTCAAAAATTAAATATTTTAATAGTATTTGTGGTCCATAAAGTATGCACATTTTGTCAATTTAGTCTTTACAATATTAATTTTATCAATTTGTTTTTAAAATATTTAATTCGTATTTAAATGATCCCTACATAGACGGATCGTTAAATTTTTAACAGAATAATCACGTGTTGGACACGTGATACCATTTAAAAGAAATAAAAGTGATTAGGGACCAGAATGACACATGATATCATCTTAAAGAATGACATGTGATTAACGAATTGTCTGATTAAGGACTAAAGTGATACGAATTGAAAATTTAGATATCAAATTGACAAAATTAATACAATAAAAACAAAATTGACAAAATGAACATATTTTATGGACTAAAAGTGTTATTAAACCTATATTCTAAATTTCTTTGAATGGTACAAATGTGCTCCAATTAGACAATGAAGTTAAATTTTTCGTCTGTTTTCATCATCCCCTCTAAAAGTAGTAAATAATTTTAGGAGATGAGGTATCTCTACAGTTGAAAACCAAAAAATGTCTAATGTTTGGGTACAATTGTGGCTACAAGTATAAAACAATTCATGACACAATGTGATATTTTTTAAACTTAAAAATACAAAAAGTAAAAATTTTAAAAACTTGAGGGGCAAAAGTACTAGTAGCTCTATTTTTCTTTGGTTTAAATATCTTAAATGCCCCTTAAGCTACGACCTTAACAACTCCAAAATGCTTCTTAAACTTTAGATTCTTTTAATTATGTCCTTTAACTTTTGAAGTTGTTTCAATTGGTACCTTCTACCAATTTCGTTTCCACCTGGGAATCATGGGCTCTTCTACGAAGGACAAAATGTGGATATAAAGTTCCAACGACATGATAATTGCTCATTTTTGTGTTTAAAACTTCAACCAAATCTAAAGAAATTAGGGTTTCAAACATGAGAACGAGTAATTATTCGGATCATTAAGATTTTAGATCCCCATTTTGTGCTAAGATTACCCCCACATAATTCCCAAGTAGGAAGAAAACACATCTACTTTGACGCATGAAATGGATGGAAGGAATCTAGTAAAACAATTTTAAAAGTTTAGATAATGAATTGAGACAATTGAGAGCTTAGAGAGCATTATAAAACTTAGATCATAACTATTTAAAAAAAAAAGGAATCACTTTTGTGAGCATGACTCAAAAAAACAAAGGATAACAGGAGACAAATAATTTAAATCCTCCTTTTGCCTTCATAATTTTTTTTCTGGAAAGTTAAAAATAGTTGCCGATTCAATATAACAACTAACAAATAACAGCTTCGAAGATCCTTAAAAAACTACAAAATAACTCAGCAACTACACAATGCATAGTTAAATTACAATCCTCGAACCAGCAAATGGGTAGAGTCCCTCATAGCTTCTCAAAATGACAATCAACTAAACTAGCAATTATTCATTTTGTAGAACATCACGATGGCAGTTACTTGCCCTCACAACATTACAAAGAACACGAGAAATATTAACTTACACCCAGAAAAAAACCAATGACAAGCAGACATGCAACAGGCAATAGTCTACCCTCTCCAGCCATTTTTGTTTTCAGCTGAATTCATCAATTGTTGGCATATAAGAAAGTTGCTCCTTAAAACCGCCCTTATGACAATCTGCAAACAACAACATAAATGAGAAAGTCAAGCAACATAATGAGCGGCAGGGGAACGCATGTTAACACGAATAGCTGGTTTTGGGACGATATGAAAACAATTAGCATATTTTTTGGTTATTGTTCATCCAAAATTTAACAACTATATGAATATGGGGCCATGTAAAACTAAACAACATGACATACAGGGACAATGTGGGAAAATTGATAGGAGAAAACGTGCAATGAATACAGGCCATACAAATTGAATATAGAGTCAAGAAGGGTAAAAGAATTGACAAGTGTCATGAATAGAACCTTAGATGAGCAATTGGAGAGAGACTCTGATCTCATCCTCATCCTTAGCAGAAGCCCAACATAACTTGAACTTTGTTGGTGGATCAAAGGACCATCAATGTATATCAACACGGGATTTTTGCGATCTTAGGCCAATCTGCTCCTATATCCTTCAAACATCATGGTTAAAGAAGTGGACAACTCCAGATGGTCAGACTTGAGAGTGTGGCAAGTGTCAATTCGTTAGACAAGGAATGAAGATTATTAAGCCTTTTGAGCCAAGAAGAAATAAATTGATGTGGAGCTTTGTTTCCTGCAAAACCCAACTAATAAGATGATATTAGTCCCAAATCCAAAGAAACCTCTAGACTAGAAAAGGAAGAAACTAATTCAAGGAAGCTACAAAAGCCTCTCGTTACGATTTCTCTTTCTGTCATCTAATTTTGCATGCACATAGAGGTTAGGGCAAACCACTCAAGCTATGCAACATGACTGTGGTGAGAAGACACTTAAAACCCATTCCTTTGTAGGGGTGTTCAAATTTTCGATTGAACGCAATTTCCTACCCTATCCGACCATACCTCACCCTACTAAACGGCTAGCCACAAAAATCGGGTAGAAATGCGGAATATCCATCAATTTTTGTATTCCTACGATACCCTATCCACATTAATTAATTTATATATATATAAACTAAAAGCGATCGCCTCACTCCACTCCTCACCTCTTGCCTCCATTGGCTTTCATCGCTCAAGCCTCTGCCTCTATAGCTCAAGCCTTCATCGTTCAGTCCCGACCTTCTCAGGTACTCTCTCTGTCTCTGTTTGGGCGCAATTTGGTGGCCTTCATCGATCAGGCCTTCATCTACATATTTGATTTTTTTTAAGCATTAAGTTAATGAACCTCAAAACCCTAGCTTTCAAGCATCGTTCAAGCCTTCTCTTTGTTTTTTTAAGCATCGTTCAGACCTTCTTTGTTTTTTTTTTAAGCTTTCAAAACTTATTCAGTTAACATCAAACATGAAAACCCCAAATTTCAAGTCTTAAATCGAAACCAAAAACAACTAGAGACAGTGCTTGCACTTTGCATTATACCCGATGGTGTTGTTGGTCCTCATGCGAATCCAGTGAGGAATGGGTCTGTTCTACCTTTGCTTCTTTACCAGTTTCTTCTTGATCATGAAGGTCTTGTGTGACGGCATTTTCGCAATCGGAGGAGCTGGGTGATGACTAGGGCTTTTACAGATTTGATTAGAGCTTGGGTTGCGTCCTTGAATTCAAAGTAAAAAATTTTATTTAAGAATTCTTAAACAAAAATTTTGTTTGTTTAAAAACTGTTGTCTGTTGAAAAACTTTTGTTTAAGAAATTCTAAATTTGTTCCATTTTGTTTGTTCTGAATCTGAGTTTGTTCTAAATTACATACCTGTGTGCGTAATTTTGATTGATGTTTATGCTTTCTTGTGTTTTATTGTAATTATTATTGTAGTTGTTAAAGGTTTTAGTGCTATTGATTTATTGTGTTGTTAAATTAGTGCATGTTATTTAATTGAATTATTAAAATAATTTAAAAATTAATAGCTATAAAAGTGTTTACCCGACTTCCTACCCGATTAATCGGATAGGAAGTTGGGTAGGAATACCACACCTGTTCGGGTCAAGTAGCCAAGAAATTTTTTTTTTTTCAAATTATCGGGTAAGAAGACGAAAGACTATATTTTCTATCCGTAGGGTAGAATGAACACCCTATTCCGTTGTTTGCTACCCCACCCTGTCCCCCGCCAAGGGTAGGGGTGAGACTAATAACATTGGGGCAATGTGAAACTAAGGAAGGGTCAATGCCTTGAGAATAAATAAGCAGTTGTCATTGTTGAGAGACGTTTAAGTTGTTTATGCTAATAGTTTGAGTTCCAGCTTTACTTGGTTTTGACTTGTTTAAATTGCATAATAAAACGAATTTTGTTTGGTAAACGACTCAAGTCTAAGTAATATATAACTCAACAAATTGTATATTGCATCCTGAAAGATATAAGAATTCTCATTTTGTACATTCAAAGTTTAGATTTTTCATATTACATTCTCAATATATTAAAAGTGTTACAATTTAACCCTTCCATTAGCTTTCGTTACTCATTCTGTTAACGTCAATAGGGTCAGTTTTGACGGAATAAGCAGCAGAAGCGAAGGCATGATCACATTACAATATTTTTAATACATTTAGGGTGCAATGTGAAAAGCCTCATTTTTGAGGGTGCAATGTGAAAAGTCTCATCTTAAGGATGCAAAGTGAGAAAATTTAAATCTTTCGACGTACAAAATAAGATTCTCTCCACATGACTTGACCCAAGTAGGCTCGTCTTGGCACGAACCAATTTCCATTTCTAAACAATTCTAATTTTATTACCAAATAACCTATTCTCGAAGATTCCACGAAATGAGTGACTCGACCCGAGTCGGCTCGGCTCGGCACGAAGTGTTCCCATCTTTAAACAATTCTAATTTTATTACTAAATAACTTATATCCAGATAATCCTAGAAATGAGTGTCTCCACTCGAGTAGGCTCTTCTTGACACGAACTAATTCCTATTTATAAAACAATTTTAGTTTAATTACCGAATAACCTATAACTGAAAGATAAACAACCTTAAACATAACTTAAAATAGTTCCATACCATGTACTCTTCTATTTCCATCTCTTCTCTACTAGATGTTTGAAAAATTAGAATCTTTTAAGATTTTGTTACTATGCATACAAAAGCTTAATTGATTAGTTGTAACATTCACGACTATTTCAAAAGTATTCACAATCTGAATCACGTATTGCATAGTAACATGACATTTGTCATAAAAGTTATCAATTAACGTGTCCGAGATAATCATAACGTTACATAGAGAGCCAAACTCACTCTTTTTTTTTATTATTATTAATGAATAAACAGATGAAATATATATCTACTTGATATGGATGAAATTCAAGGATTGGGCCTCCATAGCCCAAGAGCCTAACGAGCCCAAAGGGCCAAGAGCAAAGAAAAAAAGACCTAACATCAGCAGAAAACTTATAACCTAGCAATCTAGGCCCAATCCAATCAATGAGCAGCCTAACGATTTAAGGCTTAGTCCAAATGTCATTTTTGGGTCACTCGTGGGGGACCACGCATCCTAAAAGTCCAGGGGATCACTCTTGACAACTGCGATAGTCTCAAAGCAGAGGTGGAGCACCAAGCTACCAGAGATCGTGGCAACAGCAGCACCAGATGAACAGTGGCAACAGTGGCAAAAGAAGCAGCAAGGTGCAGAAGGAAGGACTAATGGGATCATCACATCTAGAAACCCTAAGAAGATCCTAGTATAAATAAAAAATGGTCACCCAATAAGGGGGCTCTCTCTTCTTCCTCCCACAAGCATTCAAGAGTTAAGAAAAACCAAAAGAGAAAAACTAAATACTCATCCCTTGTAGAGGACTCCAGGTCCCAATTCCTTTGTATACACCTTTGATTGAATAATATACAAACTCAGGGAGCAAGAGACTCCATTGATAGTAGACATAGCCTTAGTCTACCAGCTAAGGTGAACCACTTACATTTCCCGCCTAACTGTGCACTAAAATTAATCCATAATTTGCATAATTTTTCATTTAAATCCATAAAGAGAATTATACTCAAATCCCTTGAAATTTGTCATTTAAATCCCTTGACATTTAAAATATTATATATAGACCTCTTGAGGTTTATACACGTGTAACACTTAGACCCCTATCGTCAATGTCCATTAGTACATCGATTAGTAAATTATATTCAAACTTCCTGAAGTTTATTGACGTAAAATACCTAAATTCCTCAAGTTTAAAATGTTATTCTTATACCAAAAATACATCAAGTAAAGATAAAATATCAAATATTTTAAATTTTATATCCAAAATTCATGTCCATCATAGTTTGATTCCTTATTTATTTTTTAATTTTATTCCAATAAATAGTATAATTGTATACTAATTATGATTTTTTAAGAAAAAATTAGAATTTTATTTTTGATTTTATTTCAATAAATGACATAATAGAACATGAATTTTAGTTGTAAAATTCATGTTCTATTATGAATAACTTAGACTCCTTATTTGATTTTTTTAGTTTTATTCTAATAGATAGTATAATTGTATACTAATTACGATTTTTAATAAGAAATTGGCTTTTATTTGTTATTTTATTTTAATAAATGATAAAATAAAACATAAATTTTAGTTGTAAAATTTAAAATATTTTATATTCTATTTTTGATTAGAATATTTTTTGTCTAAGTATAATATTTTAAATTTGAAGGTCCAAATTTTATACGCATAACAACTTCAAGAGATTCGTGTGTCATTTATTGACGAATATACTAATGGACATTTGATTGCAGGAATTTTCAGTGTTACGGACGTAATATTTCAAATATCAAGGAGACTTTTTAAAGTTTATATATAATATTTCAAATATCAAAGAGTTTCAAAAAATTTAGGGAGAATAGCCCACCCTATAACTACTGTTCTTCATTTCTAACATGAACAATGATATACAACTTAAATAAAATTTAAAAAATTATAATTAAAATACATATTACTTTTTAAATAAGTGCATCCTATCTATTTTTTCAACGAGACTCGCTCGTTCAACAGAGATGATATATATTTTCCTTTCGACCCATCAAATCCAACTATTTCTCTCTCCGTCTCTCTCACACACACACACTCACACTCACACTCACACTCGCTCTCTCTCTCTCTCTCTCTCTCTCTCTCTCTCTGGTCTCCACACACTATGCATCGGCTCCACTTCTAGTACAGTGCATTACAAATCTTCCAGGTATTCAGTCATTTTATCTTTGAGGTTTCCTACCCGGATATTCTTTTTTTCTATAATCATTTTCACCTGAATCTCATGTTGCTTTGGTTTCTTTAATCTTGTGATTTATTGGAGTTGCTGATTTTTCTTAAATGCGAATAGAACTATATCTGGATCCGTTGGTTTGCTGTGAAATTGGCTTTATAGCTTCTCCGATGTTGCTGTGAGAAATTCGCGGTTGAGTTATGGAGAAAGAGTAGAACAGTCATTTTCTCCGTCGGTAACGTTAAGGGTTAGACTATAATCCAAAATCGGTCTGACTATCAAACGAAGAGAAAAGGATACTTCCGAGGATGCTTCCAAGTCAACGGCCGAGTCCTTGAAATAGCTTATTGAAAGCCCAAAGTTCTCCACACTCTCTCTCTCTCCTCATTCTCCACTATTGTCTTTAATTCGTTCTAATTGTTTACCATCTCCACATACGTGCAGGATCATTACGCTTCCAATCCCTCCCACCAACAAGAAGAACAGGAACATGATGAAGACAGAAGAAGCTAAGGAGTATATTAAGCAGATTCGGGAAGAATATAATTACTACCAGATCCACTATAACGCCAAGAAGACATATGGACGAATTGTGAGAATTCTGGATCGGGTACTTGCTATTCTGGAACAACCAGAATTGATGGAAGCAGCTGAGACTTTTGCGACTGAGGCGTTGGAACTCACTCGAGTAGTGGATTCTCTCTGCTATCCTTTTTCTAACAAAAGGACGGAAAAGCCCTTTTTCCCTCGTGCCTCGCCTTCCGCTGTGGACGACTTCATCATCAGCTTTAACCCCATTGAGACACGGTTCGAAAAGCTCATCGCAAACAGAGCAGCTACCCTTGAGCAGTGGCATATTCAGGAATTGCTTGATGTTTTTAGCATGGTTGACCAATTTGACTCCGGAAAGAATCTTGCTCAACGCTTTAGAATACTGAGTCAGGTTCTTGCCAATATTCTGGAACTACGAGAAGAAGTGGGAGCAGCTGAGACTTTTGCGATTCAGGCGTTTGAGCTCACCCGAAAAGTGGTTGATCTCTGGCATAAATTATGTCTAGAGACGGGGCGAGATTTCATTTCGCCGTCCGATGTACGCGGCTTCTGTATTCGCATTGAGCCCATTGAGGATCAGATCAAAGACCTCATTTGTAGGGAAACTGGAATTGGTCCACCTATGGGACACGATGGGCCACTTGTTGGCTTAGAGGAAGATGTGCAGCTTCTTACTGCACAATTGGTCACAGACAATGCAGACCGCGGGGTGGTATCAATTGTTGGGAGACAAAGTATAGGGAAAACAACTCTTGCCCAGAAGGTCTACGACAGTGCCGTTGTGCACAAACATTTTGATTGCCATGCCTGGGTGAGCGTACATCAGGACCTAGATATCAGATCAGTTCAACTAAAAATAGCGGTGCAAGTTATTCCGTTCAAAAAACTGGACAAAACAAGGCCCGTGGAGGAGCTGTTAGCCGAATTCTTGGTGCGTAATAAATATCTCATAGTTTTGGATGACATACAGACACCTGAAGACTGGACTATCCTTGAACAAAGACTACCAGTCGGATCTTCCGGTGGTAGAATCATGATCACGACTTGCAACAGGAAGCTAGTAGTACATGATGACCCATATTTTGTTCTTGAAAAGCAGGCATTAAGTGATGAAGAGGGCTGGGAGTTATTCAATGCCAGGGTAGGTTCTAGTATCCCTACTGAGTTGGAAGACATTGGGAGAGAAATTGTGATGAAGTGCACGGGCTTGCCTTTGATCATTTGTGAATGGGCAGACAAATTATCAAAGAGAGAAGCCACCAAGGAGCAGTGGTATTTCGCAGTAGAGGAGATTAATCAAGACCAAAAACTACTGTACCGCACCTTAAAAGATGCTGCTGATAAGTTAGACCCAAATTCAAAGAAATGCCTTTTTTGTTTTGATCTTTTCCGTCAAGACTATGAAGTTCCAGTGAGAAGAGTGATTGCATATTTGGTTGCCGAAGAATCTGTTCAGGAAAAAACAGACACAATAGAACCACCAGAACGTGTTGCTAAGGAGCTTCTAATGAAATTAGTAGAACAAAACTTGATCACGGTGGCAAATAAGAAGCTCGGCAAAGCAAAAACATGTCGTATACACCATCTCTTGAGGGATAATTGGTTGTCAAAAGCCAAGGAAGCTAACTCTAGTCCTGTTAACAGCAAAGGAGCTGCCTCTAAGTCTTCCTCCAGCACAGGTATGGTCCTCCGACTAGCTGATCATCTTGACAACGAGGATGAGTGTTTCCCACACATTCATGGCAACAATACCAAAAGTAGTTCCTTAAAAAAAAATTATCGAGAGCTCTATTCCTTTATATCCTTTGATTCTCGTGAAGGGCCTCTACCTGGAGAAGAAATAGGCAACTTTTTTCATAAATGCATTGCTGTGGGATGTTTCAAGAAGTTGCGAGTAGTTGATCTTGAAGGTGTATTTCGGCCTAAATTACCTGAATCCATAGGGAAATTGACTCAGCTGAGGTATCTGGGCTTGAGATGGACTTATTTACAAGCACTTCCTTCATCAGTAGGCAAGTTGTTGAACATTCAAACACTAGATTTAAAGCGCACTTACATCAGCAGCCTCCCCGCTTCCTTGTGGAAGTTGCAACAACTACGTCATCTATACTTGAGTGAATTTTTTCGTTGCAGATTTGTGCCTCCACCAAAGAACTGCATGCTAATGGACCTCCAAACATTATGGGGAGCATATGTGAATGAAGAGACCCCAATCAAAGATGGTTTGGACCGGTTGACAAATCTTAGAAAGTTAGGCCTAGCATTTAGATTAACTCTTTCAGAGCAGAAATCACTGGTGGACTGGATTGCGAAACTGAACGACCTCGAATCGTTAAGGTTGAGATCACTTGATGTTGAACATTCAGACATATGCTTAGAGCCATTGTCAGACATCAAGAAGCTTTCGAGCATATATTTGGTTGGAAAGTTAGTGAATCCAGATATCGTGCACCACTTCCCTGAAAGTCTTACTGAGATTACCTTGTCTTTGTCAGGACTAAGAGGAGATCCTATGCCTAACTTGGAAAAACTTCCAAATTTAAGGATCCTTAGATTACATGCAGGCTCGTATTGTGGGAGAAAAATGGTTTGTTCTTCTAGAGGCTTTCCTCTACTTCGCATCTTGAAACTTTGGAAGCTAGAGGAATTGGAAGAGTGGACAGTGGAGGAAGGAGCTCTGGCAATTCTAAAAGAAGTAGAGATTAGATCCTGCAATAAATTGGAAATGATTCCAGATGGGTTGAAACACCTGCTTCACTGTCGTGAATTAATTATAACAAATATGCCTGACGAATTCAAAGCAAGGATTACTGAAAGTCAGGGGAAAGATTGGCATAAGAATGCACATGTACCTTCCATCATTGTGAGAGATTTATATTGCAAAACAACTGGTCTTGCCCGTGTGAGGCAAGTCTTTCTATTTCTGCACCTTTGCTTACTCCTTTGTGTTCTACTTCTGCTTTGTATATCTAGTTAGTTTTTGTGCAAGTTATCTGTTGATGGTGTTCAATCTTTCCTTTTAATTCCTAATGCCTTGAATTTTCAGTCTTTGGCGTTCTAGCTGTTGTTTCAGTGATTCTGATTAAACTGGCAAAACTTTTCAGCGGAATGTGATATTTCTCGACATCTAAACTAGGCTTTGGGGCCAGCACGCTCGGAGGAGATAGCGAAGGATATTCATTCTAATCTCCTGTTCAGTATCAACCATTGGTTCTACTTTTGAATATCATGTCGTGTTTCTCTGGTCATTAGTTTACTTCTTGATCTTTTGTTAACACGTCCAAAATTGCTTATGTTACCTACAAGAAATGGCTTGACTCTTGAGTATGTGGTAGTGAAAAGTGTGTTTCTTACAATTTTTTTTAATAAAACAAGTTGCTTATTTGATAGGACAACCTTTTGTCCTCTTTGTTTTGTAGAATTTTGCTTCAGTTGCCTTAATCTAATGATCTGGATCCTGTTAACGTATATGTTTGGCTTGAAATATGGGGAATGAAATCATTGATGCAAGTTCAGTTCATCAAACTTCAATTGGGTGAACCTTAGTATTTTTACTAGCATTTGGAGAGTGAATTACTCTGAGAAAAGACACTCAACATTATTACACATAAAAAGGTCCATTACTATAGCTAGAGTGGATCAGTATTAGTTGGATTAGATTGATGTCGTTGGACAACTTAGAATTCAGGAACAACTTTATTTTTTCTCGGTGCAGAATTTAAAATTCAATCATACATGACATAATTATTTAAAGTTTAATCAATGTTTTCATTTTCCATGTAGTTCCAATAGTATGAGAAATATAACTGATTTTTCTGCTCTTTTCACCTTTTGTAATTTTTTTCATGTGAAGCTTTTAATTTGGAGTTCTATGGTACTAATCTTGTTGAAATACATTTTAACAGAATTAATGGAACATTGGGCATGGACAGAAAACCTAGTTATTATGGCAGAAGAGCTATATCTTTTCTTTTTCTGTGGCATTTTTTTCTAGCAATCTACTGGTGTATTATAGTTAGAAATAACTTCTATTCATTATGAATCGCAAGCTCAAGGTATTTCAGTTATATGTTTCAACTTTATGGAATGCACAAAAAATTCCATCTTTGAGATATATATATATATATATATATATATATATATATTTTAATTTTATCTCCCTTCCTTGTTTTCCTATTTCTTTCGAAAACCAGGCAATACTTACTCTTAGTTTGCCATGTCAAATGGTGTTCAAGGCTTCAATGTTCTATGTAAGCCTTCCTTCCTGCTTGAACCATGTTTTCTCCCACACAAACACAATTATATGATCATTTCCTAACATGGAGAAGAGAAAAAGAGCACAAGGAAATAAATACATAAAGAAAAAGAAAGGAAATAAAAATGAACATAATGAAATTAAGGAATAAGTATTGGCATCATTTGATTTTTTTTTTGGTTGGGTTTTATTGTTATAGATTCAGAAAATTTTGCAAAACTTCTTTGATAGTTAGGTTAGCCTTCTGAGCAAATTATGGGTTATTTTACTGGGAGAAAATTCTAGTGCAGGTATATAACAATATTAATCAGAATTACAATCCCCGATGACGAATCTTAATCACTCCACTTTTGCTTTGAAAGCAATCTGTTAGTCATATGGCGTAGGCTAGGACATAGAGACAGTGTATTTTGCTACTACAATTCCACTTCATAGTTTGGCGTGTTCATAGCTTGCAGTCCTGTTTGCTGCCCCTCATGCCTTCTTTTCCCCTTTATGCTATGATTTCTCTTCAATCAAGGGGCTGAATTACGAAAATGAAAGGCCTACAAGGTGTGGTTTTTAGCATTAAAAAAACTGGATTGACTTGAGAGTAACTGAGTTAAAGAACAGAGGACATAACAGGGGAAAGAATTTTGCAAAAAGTTCTGTAAAGTTGTTGCTGCTCCGGTGATACAGTTTCTGATTTGTTGGGGCTTAGAGTATAACCGAGAAGTCCTCCCTACATGCAACCTGATTAATACTCTCTACTGAACTGTACGGATATTCCCACTCCCCATTTTTGCTTGAATTTCCTTTCAAAAAATTTCGAGTAAATTCCTATAGCCATATCATGGTTGATCTCGCGAGCCATCTCTAATGTTTGTATGTAGGAATAGGAAAGACGACTCTTGCCAAAAAAGTTTATGACAATCCCTAGATTTTCCCTTGCCATGCTTAAGCTACATAACTCGTTTATTGCCTTGCATTTCTCTATGGTGAAACAAGGTTTTGGTAGAATTGTAAAAGTAGAGGGGGAATGGTGTGTGGAACAACTCAGGGGTTCTCAAGGTAAAGGTGCTTTTCCATCGTTTCTTATTGTATATCAGGTATCTCATGATTTTGGTTGGTTTGCCAACACCTGAAGCTATATGCTCTTGGTAAAATATTTCCAGACACATAGAATGGGAGTGAATGATGATCAATATTCACTACTGTAAGAATAAAATCAAGTTTTTAGAACGTTTATTGAATTTTCATTTTAATTATGTTTAAATTGTGAATTTCAATTGCAAACTTTTTTGGCCCTATTTAGTGTGTATATTCAAGAATAATATTATTGACCTTAAAATTAGTTTTATGACTATTCAAGACCAAACAGTAAAAAATATTGAAAAGTCAAGTTACACGTGTAGGCCAAATGGTTAAAAACACATTGAAAAACATTGAAAGCCATCATGTGTAGGTTACGCACAGTGGCTACATTAAGTGACTTTGAGAAATCTTTTAAAAAGCAACAAAATCAACGCTACAGGAGACATTACAATTGCTCATTTCACACTTGGCTCACCTTTTCAATTCTCTTCTATTATTTTATTTTTGAGCAACTTGATTCAAGTCAGGTTCATTCTAACTTTTCGGTTGACATGATCATTGAGAAAGTGTTGCTGCGAGCGTCTGAGTTTGGATCTTGGAATCGCTGGTGTCTGTCAGTACCCTCACGTGGAGAGACTCAACTTTTTCAGGACAGTAATCACACGCCTCTCAGATTTGTAAGTTAATTCTTTCTTTTTATCTTATATATTATATACATTATGTTTTATCAAGATTTAAATTACTTGTTTGTTTTCCTTTTTGCATAAATATACTCGTATTCTAATTTATTTAGTTATAATCACAAGCTATATTTTTACAAATTTAGCTATTGTTCTTTTTGTTCATGAGCATTCTATTGTTATTGATCACATACCGTTATTAAGAGTGCTAATAATCATACTTCGTATTATTGCTCTTATCTCATCTACTATTTATGTGTTAAAATATTTTATTTAAGTTGACACTCAATTGTTTAAAGGTCTAATTTCGTGTTAACATTTTGTAAGAAAATATACACAATATATAAATTTTGTTTTTACATTCTAAAGCAGCTGTGTGTTTTTTTTTAAAAACGTTTATTATTGAAAAAAAAAAACTAACAGTTAGAAAAAAAAAAACTGTTACTGTTTTCCTAGAAAAAAAACTGTTACTATTTTTCTGGAAAAAAAACAGTTTTCTGGAAAACAGTTTTTTTGGGGAAAAAAAAAACAGTTTTCTGAATTCTTCTGAAAAAAAAAAGACAATTTTTTGGAAAACAGTTTTCTAAAAAAAAAACAATTTTTTGAATTTTTCTGAAAAACAGTTTCCTGGAAAAAAAAACAGTTTTCGTTGAAATTTTTTTTTGAATAGTAACAGAATCTATCTAAAGGAATCTACGGCAATAAAAAAAAACCAGTAGCTACTTGTTTTTGAAAAAGAAGATATAGTAACTTGCTTTGGGGAAAAAAAAGTTAAAAGTTTCAAGAGTTATTACAATAATTTAAACACCTTTCTTAATTTTGTTATAAATAGAGTTTAGGCAGTTGACATTTAAATTCAATACAAGTTCTTTGCATATTTCTTATTATTTCTTTACCCTTGAATTCTAAATTTCTTTGCATATCTTTTATTATTTTTTTGCTTTTGAATTCTAAATTAAGGATGACTTGACTAGATGAAGTTAATAGTGTCAAACCTGAAAATTTTAGTGGTCAAAATTTTCGTAGGTGACAAAAACAAGTTCGATATTGGTTGACCGTACTAGACTTAATTTCTGTTATATAAGTGCCTCAACCTAATCAAGAGTTCTCTTCATGGTATACCCCTGAACAAATTAAATATTACTGTCATAATAGGATATTTAGTACTCTTTCTGACCATCTTTATGATGTCTACCATAATGTTACGACAACCGCTAAAGAGTTTTGGAACACTTTAGAGGCCGAGTATGAGATTGTTGATGCTGGAATTAAACGGTTTATGATATCTAATTTCAATAATTATAAAATAGCGGAGAATAAACCCGTTGGTGATCAAATTCATGAATATCAAGAATTTTTGAGGAAAATTAAAAAGGGTGGAATTGCATTTAATGAAGATTTTAAAGTTTCAAACTTAATTGACAAACTTCCATCTTTTTGGGATAATTTTGCTAAGACCCTTAGGCATAAGCAAGGAGAGTTAATCTTAACCCAATCTATAAACACATTTAAGGTTGAAAAGAAGCATAGGATTAGTACAAACTCACAAAATGAGAGACCCCTTAAGATAAACCTAGTGAAAAATAGTAACAACAACCATAATAATTTTCGACCTAGGGGAAGAAATTTTAAGAATAAGAGGTTTAATGGTCGTCCTAATAATGGTCAAAAACAAAACTATCAAAATAATAATAATAATAATAATAAGTTCAAGGGCTTTGGGAGAGAGAGGATGTCTTGTTTTTTTTGTGGACGAACCAATCACTTGGTTAAAGATTGCTACTACAAGAAGATTGAGCCGTATAAGCCAAAGCTCAAGCCAAATCAAAGAGGTCCAAGAGTCCAAGACAATGTTCTAGTGGATGGAGATAATTCCGCCAAACCCTCCTCTAGGTATAATTGTTCCCTAGTTAATTTTACTTATCAAGATAAAGATTAATAGTTAGACTCTAGAGCTAATATACATGTTTACTTTGATCGTGATTTATTTAAATTTTATCAGAAATCAAGTGGAGGAAGTGTAAAGTTAGAAAATGATTCCGTGCACAAGTACTTGGAATTGGAGATATAGAGTTAAAGATAACATATAGAAAGACATTGATCTTCAAGGGAGTGCGACTTGTTCCTGAAGTTAGAAGAAATTTAGTCAGTGGGTCGTCCTTAGTCCAACAGGTTACAAGGTTGTAATGGAATCAAATAAAGTTGTAACTTGTAATAACTAGGAATGATATATTTGTTGGCAAATGATATGTTTGTGATGGTTTATTTAAATTGAATGTACTTTCGGAAGCTAATGAAATTTCTTATCAAGTTTTCAATGTTGAATCTTGCAATGTATGACATGGAAGATTATGACACATAAGTCTAAATAAAATCAAGAGGATGATGGATCTCAATCTTATTCCCAAATCTCATGTAGATTTTATGCATAAGTGTGAAATTTGTATATAAGCCAAAAAAATTAGATAACCTCATAAGAGCATAGCAAGAAATACCCAACTTCTAGAACTTATATATAGTGATGTATGTGATTCTAGTAGACCGCCAACAAGAGCCGAAAATAAATATTTTGTGACTTTTATAGATTCTTATTCTAAATATTGTTATATTTATATTATCAAGAACAAAGATGAAGTATTTAATAAGTTTAAGATTTAAGATATATAAAAATGAGACTGAAAATCAATTAGAGAGAAAAGTGAAAAGACTAAGGTCCGATAGAGGGGGTGAATATATTTTAACTGACTTTAATACATTTTTGTGAAGAACATGGAATAATATATGAAGTGACTCCTTATTCTCTTCAATCAAATGGGGTAGCTAAAAGAAAGAATAGAACCTTAATGGATATGGTAAATTCAATGTTGACTAGTTTTGACTTATTTGATAACTTGTGGGGGAAAACTATACTTAGTGCTTGTTTCATCTTGAATAGAGTATACATTAAAGATAATGAGAAAACTTCAAATGAGATATGGAAAGGAAGAGTTCCTAACATTAACATCATGAAAATTTGGGGGTGTTTAGCTAATGTAGCTATTCCTGAACCAAAGAGAAAGAAGATAAGTCCAAGGACCGTAGATACTGTTTTTATAGGATATGCCCAAAATAGTAGCGCTAATAGATTCTTTGTTATTAACTCGAAAATTAGTGGAATTTCAAACAATATTATAATTGAATCTAGAGATACTACATTTTTGAAGATATTTTTCCTTTTAAAAATACAATGATTAGTCAAGTAAGAGAAACACCTTCAACTAATGATCAACCTTCTACTAGTTTTATTGATCTCATAGAGAAAAATATAGAACAACATGTAGAGCTAAGGAGAAGTAAAAAATATAGAATAGAGAAGAACTTATGAGAATGATTTTTTACTTTTCTAGTAGAAGGAGAGCTAACGACATATAAAGAAGATATGTCTTGTATAAATGCACATTTTTGGAAGGAGGCTATTAATAGTGAAATTGAATCTATATTGCTTAATAATACTTGAGAGATAGTAGAATTGCCTCTTGGAAGCAAAGCTATTGGGTGTAAGTGGGTATTTAAGGAGAAACTAAAACCTGATGGGAGTATACATAAATATAAAGTTAGATTGGTGGCTAAAGGATTTACTCAAAAGAAAGGGATAGATTACTTTGATACATACTCGCCTGTGACTAGTATCACTACCATTAGAATACTAGTAGCTCTAGCATCTATTCATAACTTAGTAATATATCAAATGGATGTTAAGACCAGTTTTCTAAATGGGGATTTAGATGAAGATATATATATGGAGCAACCTGGGGGGTTTATGGTCAAAAGACAAGAACATAAAGTTTGTAAGTTAGTGAAGTCTTTATATGGTCTTAAACAAGCCCCTAAACAGTGGCATGAGAAGTTTGATAAAGTAATTATAGAGTATGATTGTAAAATTAATGAAAGTGATAAATGTTTATACTACAAGGGTAGTGATATTGATTGTGTGATTTTATGTCTATATGTAGATAATATACTAATTTTTGGGACACATGTGGAGGTCTTTAATGATGTTAAATCTTATTTATCTACTAAGTTGGATATGAAAGATTTGGGAGAAACCTTTATAGTCTTGGGAATGAAAATATATAAAACATCTAATGGAATATCTCTAAGTCAGTCTAGCACCATAGAGAAAATGTTGAAAAAGTTTGGTTTTCATGATAATAAGTCTGTATCAACACCATATGATTCTCATGTACATTTGAAAAAAAATAAAGGAGAACTAATTTCACAATTGAAGTATTCACAAATGATTGGGTCTTTGTTATACATAGCTAATAAATCTAGACCAGATATCTTGTATGTCATAGGGAGATTGAGTAGTTATACACATAGTTCGAGTAAAGAACATTGGGTTGCCTTACCTTAGAGAGAATTTTTAGGTATCTTAAAGAAACCTTAGACTACTCTTTATGTTATAGTGGATTTACTAGAGTAATTGAGGGCTTTAGTGATGCAAATTGGATCACCGATAGTTTAGATATAAAATCCACTACTGGCTATGTCTATTTGTTTGGAGGAGCAACCATATCTTAGGAATCTAAAAAACAAATCCTAATATCAAGAAGTACTATAGAGTCAGAACTGATAGCCTTAGATACCACGTGTATTGAGGCTGAGTGGATAAAGAATTTATTACTGGAGATACCTCTAGTGGAAAAACTCTTACCTGTCATTTTCATTACACTATGATAGTAAGGCAGGGATTGAGCTTGTGAAACAGAATCATAATAATAAAAAGATGAATAGACATATACAAGTGAAATATAAATCAATAAAGAAAATGTTGAGTAAAAGTATAATCTCACTAGACTTTGTGAAGTCTAAGCTAAATATAGCTGATCAGCTAACTAAAGAGATTTCGAAGAAAGCTGTCTCAGGACTGTCAAGGTGAATGGACTTAAGCCTATAAGGAAGTCACCTAGGGAGGTAATTTAATTTCTGTGATTGGGGACCCCATGAAAAAAGTTCATTGGGTAGAAACAATTCATACTGTGTGACTCATTAGCACTATTATTTAGGAAATATCCAAGAGGATATATTTTTCCTGCTCATTCCTGTGGCAGAAGTGCATATGTAGTGTGACGGTAAGATAGGATTTTATCCTGAATGAGACCGAGGCAGGAACACTCCTGTAGGGTATTGTGCACATGTACCCTTGGAGGGTTCACCTAAGGGAGAGTAGTCATGAGGTCGTAACTATGAGAATTGAACTATTCTCTAGAAACTCTCATGAGAATCAAGATCAAGTGTATGAACATTAATAACACTGACCTGTGAATCTTGACGAATATCGGTGCTGTGTGTGTGACATGTTGAACTCTAATTCAAAGGGTCTAGTTCAAGCCTTTGGTTACTATGATCTTTCAGAGGAAGACTGTTAACACTAAGTGAGGTTCAAGTCTGGAAGATACTTACACCTATTGCACAATATAATAGTTGCCCATTATTTTTGTATTAAAATATAAAATATTTGAAATATTTTGAAGTTTCACAAACTTGTGGGAGATTGTAAGAATAAAATTAAGTTTTTAAAACTTTTATTTAATTTACATTTTAATTATGTTAAAATTGTGAATTTCAGTTGCAAATATTTTGTCCTATTTAGTGTGTTTATTCAAGAATAATAATTATTGACCTTAAAATTGATTTTATGACTATTTAAGGCCAAACAGAAAAAAACATGTGTAGGCCAAACGGTCAAAAAAACATTGAAAGCCATCGTGTGTAGGTTACACACATTGGCTATATAAAGTGGTTTTGACAAATCTTTTAAAAAGAAATGAAATCAACACTACTGGAGACCTTCCAATTGCTCATTTATGTTCTTTTACACCTGGCCTAACTTTTCAATTATCATATATTATTTTATTTTTGGGTAACTCGATTCGAGTCAAGTTCATTCCAAACTTCTAGTGGATGTAACTATTGAAAAGGTGCTACTGCGAGCGTCTGGATTGGATCTTGAAATCGCTAGTGTCTGTCAATACCCTCACGTGGGAAGGTTCAGCTGTTTTAGGACAGTGATTACACGTCTCTCAGATTTGCAGGTTTACTCTTTCCTTTTATCTTATATATTATATACATTATGTTTTATCTAGATTTAAATTACTTATTGATTTTTCTATTTATATAAATATACTCGTATTCTAATTTATTTAGTTATAACTACAAGCTATATTTTTACAAATTTAATTGTTGTTCTTTCTATTCATGAGCATTCTATTGTTATTGATCACATACCGTTATTAAAAGTGCTAATAATCTTAGTTCGTATTATTGCTCTTATCTTATTTACTGTTTATGTGGTAAAATATTTTATTTAAGTTGACACTCAATTGTTTAAAGGTCGTATTTCGTGTTAACATTTTGTAAGAAAATATACACAATATATAAATTTTGTTTTTACAACTACCAATGATCAAAATTTTGTTCCGTTGTATAGTTTCTATTAACTTGGATATCTTACGAGAATAGAAATTTTTGTTTGAGATTTTGATCCCAAAACATTGGGAAAAAAAATTCCAAAATATTTTGAAATATGGAAATATCGATTGTCGATCACTGATTTGTTTCCGCTTCAGCCCAAATCAAAATTTTTGGTCATGTCAGTGGAAACGAAATGAAGTTTTGATTTTTTCTCACAGCAGAGATAGGTGCTGGTTCAAGTTGTTACATTTATGACAAGCGAGCTCTTAAGTGGCAGATTATTCCATGTGCAGTTAGACATTTTCTCCTTAAAATGGGGCAGAAACATCAAAGAAATGAAAGGGGTTGCCTCAGCTAATCTCAGTGGTGGGAGATTTCTTGTTAAAAAAAGCAGCAAGTCTGCAACAGTAATGTTCGGATATCACTCATGGGAACCCAGCTTTGGAAAAAAAAAAAGAGAGAAAAAAACTTTAATATATGACTAATGGGTGACTGTCTATTAGCTCAAGCTTCTAAGTTGATAATGAGTTCGAAACATATGCTTCGGACTCTGTTTTTCTTTTGATCCTCTGATCCCCAGGAGGGGCCTGTGCCTGGAGAAGAGATAAACAACTTTCTTTGTGGTGGTTTTTGTGGGAGATGCTTCAAAATATTGCACATAGTTGATCTTGAAGGCTTGTTGGTGCCTTGAATTACCACCTGCTTCAATGAGAAAAGTGATTCAGTAGAGGTACTTAGGCCTAAGACATAATAATTTAGACATGCCTTCCTCAGCAATAGGCAATTTGCTAAAACTTCAAACTATGGATACAAATTTTTGACCCAATAAAAATGGGAAAACGACACAGTCAACCAATACGAATAATAAATAGTTTGAGTTAGTGTCAAATACAAATAACTGAATATATACACTTTTTCTTTATTTTTTTCATATCTTGATATGAGTATATATGGATTGTTATAGAATTAATAATACTAGTAATAGAAAAAGTGAAATTAGTAATTGTTTTATGGCGCAAAGTGCTATTATGATAACCTTCACAGATGGAAAATCAATCACCACCTAGTTGTAAGAGCACAATGTTACAATTTTGAGAAACTCGGGGTGTAATGTAAGGTATCTAATCTTTAAATGGCGAAATAAATATTTTAGGATCGAGTACCCTTTAGTCTCACATTTCTAATAATCTAAAATAACACTAATCAATAATGCTAATTGCACTTAATTCGTTGACCTAGCACATTTCTGCATCTACTATTAAAATTTATTGCTAATCCAATTTCAATGATGACTTAATCCAAGAATTATATTTAAGTGGGCCTACTCTGATAGCAATATTAATAGATCAACTATTAAATTAATATTAAGTTCAATTGCTTGATGGAGTCGACAGTTAATACAATGATTACAGTGAATTATGTCAGTAAATTAAGTCTAAACAGTATTGCTCAATGAAAAAATAATTTAAATGATGTAAATAATTTATGAGTAATTTATTGCATTCGAGATTTATGTTATACATATCAACCCAAATAGCATGCTGTTAGAATAATTCCTTACTGAAAAATTGAAATGGACAGACTTGCAGCGGGTCATGACTAAACTAGATAAGCCCCACATGTGACTTTCTAGGAAATTACACGTGCACACCTCAGTCTTCACAGTGCACATATTTTTTTCCAAAGAATGTAGCTTTTTTCTCATTGGGCAATTACATCAACATTTCCAAATGCATCTTGGTTTTTTTTCAAGGGTCCCCTAGATTTCCTAAGATTTATTGGTTAATCAAACGGATCCTCTCTTGCTTGATAAATAATAATTTCACCCCCTAATGTTTTATTGCTGATAACATCTAATTCCAGATTATATTGCTAATTAGAGGAATTGTTAATTTTTGACTATATCATAACATTTTGGGTTTACGATGACTAAATTTATTATTTTTACTCCCATTAGGATAAATCTGTCACATTCTCTTGTTACCAACTATGTAGACATTATCTTTTAAGAAGTGAACATCTATTTTATAACAAGGTTCGTGAAAAGAATAAGAAATGTGTTTTTATTATATTTCTTACAAGGAATAGGATGTGTGGATATAAGAGAGTGGTTTGTGTTGGCCAGATCCAAGAGCAAAGCTTTTTTTATGTTTGGGACCAAGGTGGACGAGGTAAGATGAAGATATTAACTTCATGCATTTTATTTTATGCCGCGTGTGATGTGTGTCTGAAGTATATTATAAATTTGAATTTTTGACGTTCATTCTATAATGTGTTTTAAATTTGGGCAAATTTAACTTAAACTTATTATTTTTTTTTTGGGTCTAAGTAACAGAAAACCTATAGTTTATTCTGGGCAGAGTTGCAAGGAAGCCTTAAGATATGCCTAAAAGGCACATCACCAAAACAAGAGATATAGATGAGGTTAATGATGACACGGTTTTAGCTTTCCCGCTTTGATCAGGTGGCAGTTGTCAGGGTACTAGTGGGTCAACGGGTCTCTCATCTATGGAATGGCCAGTATCTACACCCAATTCCTAAACTCCAGCTCCTACTCATGAAAGTGAATATTCCACCCGGATCCAATTCTTCTTTTCTCGACTCAATGCTCGAGCTCCTACTCATGGTTTTATTGCTTGTCCTACCTCTAGAATTTAATCACTAAATAAGGTAGACCTAACAAATAAGCATAGTCTGATAATTGTGAATATAAAGAAGACTTTTGTCTTTCTTTAAAAAAGTCAGATCTTTGATCGAGAAATCTCATCCCATTATCTTTCTTTCATTGTGTATTTAACGTTAATGCATATGTGGATTTTGAAAATAACTAATTGGTACACATGTGTGTTGCCCGTGAATTATTTTGAGTTATAAAATTAACATGATATTGAAATATCTAATAGAGTGGAGAACAATATAAGCTATAAACATAAAGGGAGTAGAGTGCCTAATGGAAACACTCTAGTCAAAACAACTACAAAATTTAGGATCATATTACTATACAGGTGTAACACTGAACAATGACAAGTCAATGATTCAAATTGTTACAAACAAATATGAATTGATAATAAACCAAAAAAAATGAAAATTTTCAAGTTTCAAATATATAGATGGCAAAGAGGAATAATGAAGAACTTTATGCAATGCAAACATTCAAATTCCTTAAGTGATATAAAGCTAAACATATGGGTGACCTTGCATTCATTCCTGAAAAATGTTTCCAAAACTCAGGATATGTCACAATACTATTACTCACATGCATCACTATATTGTATGAACTAATGCCCTAATGTTTGAGAAAGTTGGGAGTTTTGTTATGTATATTAACATATTACATGACTTTTTAAAGACTTCATACATAAACCAAATTGGATTATAGAAATGATGAAAAAGCTTCAAATGCATCAACAATTAACCAAATCCAATTATTTGAGATTTTAAAAGATATTCACAAAAAAAAATTATTTTTCCAAAGGTATCACAAGAAGATCCAAACCTCCAAGACAAGGGTTTTACATATTTCATAAAACTCTTTGATAGTCTCTCAACTTAAAGACATGGGAATATCTTACAAATATATTTTACCATTAAACAACCAAAGAAAACTCTCTTTAAAAAATAAACTTATCAAAAATAAAAGAAAAATATACCTTTTGGATGCTTATCTAGATCCACACAGTATCACATGGGTCATTGTAGCAACAACCTCAAACTATTAAAAAATAGGCCCTATGAGTATGTACTTCTTCACATCTCTTGTCTTGTTTAGGCAAACTAATATCTCTGCATCCTCAAGGATGCACTATTTATAAAAATGTCTGACCTAGACTAACACAAAAATATATAGAGTCAATACCCATAAAAAAAATGACTACAAAAGTTTAAAATCTACTAACTTATTATGTGCTCAATTAACTCTCAAAATCCCTATAATACCATGGTATTCTAATTTGTGAAAGATTATTTCACAAAATTTAATATGTCATTCCTCTTTTTTACCATATTATTTAAAGCTTAGCTTGAACAATTTAACCTGTCATTCATTATTTTAATCCACATTGTTATGCATGTGAGAGTAGGTATGAGAATCAATCTCTCAATAATAGTGTCCCTTGTTCTCAATTTATTCTTTCAATCCATTTCGTTAGAATTAAAATTAGAAAAAAAAGGTAAATAAATATACAAATAGATATAACAAACAAAAAGGAGACATGGTAAATACGGAGAGATTTAAGGTTTCCTAAAGTTATTCTCATACGTATTTCAAGTTGTTGATCTGTATTACCCTAAGGACAAAACAAAAGTAACTGGAATTATGGGATTGTTTTATCCTATCGAGTAGAGGACATCTAAAGACTTAACAAGATAACTGGATGAAACTAATGAAGAAATTGCAATACATAATCTAGGCAATCTAAGCTCACCAATAGTTGGAATAAAAGTGTAATACCTCGAAAAAAAAATGAAATAAAAATATTAATAATAAAAATAAAAATGAATAAGTTGAATTTGAGAAGTTGTAGACTTTTATTGGGCTTGGGGTCTATCCTTATGAGCTTGTGGATATGATTTGGAAATCAATGGGGATAATTTAGTTTTTGGTATAAGGGGAAATATCAAGTAATTATAGAGACTTAGTTGGATAGAGTTTTAGAATTGTAGAATTGGTTGTACACTAATTATTTATTGCTAAGGGGACTTTAGTGTTATCAAGAATAGTTGGCTCCTACACTTTATATTTAAATGAGTTCCCTTGTTGCCCTAGATGTCTACTAATATGTAGATATGTATATTTTCTTTCCATAGTAATACTTACAAACACGTTAGAATAAGAAAAAGGAGGGAAAGACTAGTGTTTCAAGTAAAGAAAAAGGAAGAGAAAGAAGGAAGTAATTTAAAGAAGAAAGAAAGAAAGGCAGCAAGGGCTTAGAAGAGAAAGAGGCGTATTTATATATATATATAGAGAGAGAGAGAGAGAAGGAGGAGGAAAAAGAAAGAAAGGGACATCCAAGGTATGAATTTATTATTTAATTTATGGGTTTTATATTCTATTCAATTATATGGTATTAAGGTTATCATAGATTGGTTAGTCTTGAAGTTTATAAGGAATTTAAACAATGTGTAATAAAAAAAAAAAGAAAAAAAAAGAAAAGAAGGAAGTAACTTGTTTAGAGTTATGGTAGGAAGAAAAAGGTGAAAAGGTGTAAAATTATAGAAACTCTCATTAGTTACAAGAGATGTCATTGTGATCCCTTATATTTTCATAAATTTAACTTTGATCACTTTTTCACTTGATAATTTGCAAAAATGACCCTAATAGTTTTGAAACAAGATTTATAGTTTTGAAAACAGCCATCGAGCCTTGGAAAGTATTCAAAATTATACTTTGATCCTAAAAGTTTTAAAAATTATAATTTGATCCCAAAATTTTAGAAACTTTTTCTAAACAACCCTGAATACTTCCATATCCTATTACCTCGTATTAGAAAGGATATTTATATGTAAAAGATATATTAAATATATATCAATAAGTAGGAAGTATAAAAATTAAATATAGAATCGCGAAACGACGAAATTAGGAAAAAAGGAATTGATTGTTATATGTTAGTTTTGGATTAGATGGTAATTGCATTAAGGTTGGGAAAGAGTGCTTTAAATTAGATTTTGGAAATCAAGGTGAGTAGTTACTACTTCTTTTGGGAGGATTTTCTATATTAAATGTGTGGGTGCGTGCGTGTGAATTTTTCATATATATGATATTTGTGTTGATGTTTATGGTTGTAATTAAATATTTTAAAATTATAAATTTTTATACATGTGAATTTTGAAAAACTTGTGGGATGATTTTATTTCATTGTTTTGATGATGAAAAGGAAATTTTGTGTGCGTTGGGACTATAACTACAGTTTTGGTGTGCATGAAAATCATGTTTATGAAATGAGGACTGGGTTACCAGGTTTGAGTGATAACGAGATTGTATACCGGTGTGGTTGGTATGAGGATGTGTACATAGGGGCCAGTCATCAGGCTAGTAATGACAAGAGACGGGGCTAATTACCAGGCTAGTGGTAACAAATATAATTTGACAAATATATTTGAAAGTAAATGTGTGTGTGTGTTTTGAGTTATAAATGTCTTTCATTTATAAAGTTATTTGTGAACATGAGTAGGTGTTTGAGTTATAAATGTCTTCGTTTTTATAAAGTTATTTATGATCATGAGATCATTTTGTTTACATGATTATGTGGAAGGGATTGATGTATAATTTGTTATACTTATGTTTATTACAAAGTTTATTTTTGCATATAAAATGTGGGATTTATTTTCACACCTCATTAGAGGTGGTTGCTATTCACAGGCCTTTGTGCTCACCCAATCATTTAACATTTTTCAAGTGAGGATCAGGGGAAAGAGTAAGTCCTCGGATAGACAAATGATTAGAAGAATTGAAGATTTATTTGATTGTAGGTTTTCAGGAATAAATATTTTTTATGGTTTTGAGACAAATATTTAATTATTTTGGGAATAATGTTGCTCATGTTTAGACTTTAGAGTAGTGAACCTTATGGTTTAGTTATTGTTTTACAAGAGTTTAATAATGATGTTGGTGATATTTAGTTTACTCATTTGGTATTTATTAGGTTAATGGATTTGATCACTTTATTATTTGTCTTTCGTTGTATTTTGCATTTATTATGCACAAGGTTAGTTGGTTAAGGTCTTGGTGGCCAGTCCGTCACCCAACCTATGTGATTCGGGATGGGGGTGTGACAAGAAGTCTATACACTGAAACTTAGAAGTT
Organism: Ilex paraguariensis; assembly: GCA_963454935.2. NCBI lineage: Eukaryota > Viridiplantae > Streptophyta > Magnoliopsida > Aquifoliales > Aquifoliaceae > Ilex > Ilex paraguariensis. The sequence continues at coordinate 265,932 of CAUOFW020006614.1, read as the reverse complement.
AAATGCTACGTATAGTATAACCTTGATCAACATATGTTGATCAAGGTTATATGCTTGAACTTTTGGCTCAAGGTCCAAGGGATTGGACAGTAAGGCTGTCGATCGAAATAGCTTGTAAGTTCTTTGATCTTCAACACATGTTTGAGTTGCAACAAAGCAAGTAATACCCATAATTGGCTTCTCAACAAGTCAAACACCATCATTAAAGAGCTAGTGCAGACGAAGCAACGTCACAGCTGCAGTGGAGTTCCTGCCAAGAGTTTTTCTTCTACTTCCGAATGTGAAGTAGCTTAGGAACCATTGAAACTGCTAAAAATGGAGATTCTCATGAACTTCATGGAAGGTGAAGAGAGGGGTCATGACAGTTTGTTATAAAATTTTAAAAAAACATTATAACCCACCTTAAGTATTTAAAAAATATCATATTCCCCCTTATGTTTTTCAAGAAATTGTGTATGGTGTTTTATAGTGTATTTAAAAGCTTAATCATTTGATTAAATGGTGAATGTAACAAATGGATGAATAGTGCTCTAACAAAAAAAGGCACTTGTTTGCATGAGTTTTATGAACAAAGAAAAAATAAATAAAATTATTGTAAAATTGGGTTACAAACGCAACTTATATTATGTTTACTATTGACAACTTATATTATGTTTACTATGGAACTTTGTGAAATTATTATTTGGCATCACGATACGGGTTGCAAACCTAAATTTTTCTAGAGCTCAGACGATGAAACGGATTTCACTGTTGGATTCGTCTCGCGCAATCTAGTTACCTAGACAAATTTCGTCGAATTCTGAGATTGTCAGGTTTTTTACGTTTTTCAAGGCGACGGGTGTCTGGTGACCCCCAAAAACGAATTTTTTATAAAAATTTAAGTTGGGAAATATTTTAAATAAAGTTCATATAAAATATTTTGAGCTTAAACCGGTACGAAATTTAATTGTTTCGAGGCGAAAATGGACCTGAAAATAGAAGTCGTGTGGCGCATTGTGAGCCTAGGGTTTTAGGACTATAAATAGGTAGAGAAATCTGATTTTCCCACTGATTTTCTCTACTGGTCTGAACGTTGGCCTTTCTTCTTGCGATCTAGGGCCATGCTTTTGTCGAATCAACTTGGATCAAGAACAAAAAGTGTTCTCCTCGACGTGGGCTACAAGACCATACCAAAAATCAAAAATTTCGTCGAAGATCCAAAGGGGAAATTTTGGAGAAATCAAAGTGTTGGGCTTGAATCGTGTTCTTGAAGCTTCCTACAGGTGTTTTACGCTTCAAGAGGTAGGGTTCCCTTCTACTTTGGTTTATTTCTAACCTATGGTGTCCATAGGGAATGTGTGAGCTGTTTTGTGTATTTTAACACTTGTCTATTATAGTTGATTTAATGAAAATGAGTAAGCTCAATTCTAGTGTGAATTAATAATTAGAAATTGCTAGTTTGTGATTTCTTAGAAGTTTTGATAATTGGATATTTGAAAATCATTTATTCTGATTTTTTTTGAGTTATGTGATAAATTTGGGCATTTTATGTGATTACATGATATGGTGCCTTGAAGATGTTTGATAAAATACCTATGTGAAATTAAGTGTGTTACGAATGTGATATGAAATGGGTAGGTGTATAGAACTATATGTCACTTGTCTATTGTTGTTGTCTTGGTGGAGATGGGTATAGAAATGACTTTAATCAATTTCTAGCTTGGGTTGATGTATGGAAGTTGCTTGTGTAATTTCTTGGAATTTGGTATTAGTGGGCATGCTATGTGTTTATTTGGTGCCTTATGAATGAAATGGATTATGTGATAACATGTTGGTAAATTGTTGTTGATATATGTTTATTGACATTGTGACAAAGTTTGGTAATTATATGCATATGATTTAAATTGTCATGGAACATGTGGATATGTGGTTAAATTACTCATTTGACATTAATGCATATTGGACAAGATATTGGCATTACATTCATGGGCATGAGTCATGAGTGTAGGTGTGTGGGTGCATGGTTTAATCAAACACCATACTTGGTGCTTGATGGGTGGGCTCAAAAAAGTTGGATTGAAGATTCGACTGAGTCGTACGGTTACATGCACGAAAAACTTGTGTCGGGTATTGCAAGAAGGGCTAGATTCTCCCTCGGGTGCAAAACCTGACTACTTGGTTCACACACTCTCCTGAGGTAAAATTCCAGAAAAGTGTGATGGTGTACGAAACCGGAGGTTGTGATACCAAAATCCGTTGCCCAACAAAGGCACAAGATTTTGTTTTATAAAAAAATACCCATTCAATGGGTAACATTCACAATGATTTGATTTTATAAATACATCACTTTTATTTCAAACAATCATTGGATGTATTTTTCATCAAGTGACGGATTTATTACACATGTGCATTGCATCGTGTTGTGGGAGTCGGTGAGGACTCGGGTTGAAGTTGCATGAGTGAGTATCATCTCATATCATGACATAACATGGTAAAATTTCAATCTTGAATTACATATTCTTGTTTGGAATGGATAATGGTTGTTAATTGTTGCATGTTCATATTTCATATGCATCTAAGTTGGGGAGTAGCCTCTGTAGGAGATACTCTATCAAGCGTAACTCACCTAATACGGGAAAATTTTTCAAGTGCAGGATATACATTGGTGGACGGCTCTCATTTGGAGTCTCAAGGGTGAAGAGAGGCTNTCAAGTGCAGGATATACATTGGTGAACGGCTCTCATTTGGAGTCTCAAGGGTAAAGAGAGGCCAACTTGCGGCTTTTAGTCTTTTTTTTGTACTAATGTTTGCAAAGTTAGTTTTGGGCATGTAATGTACGTAAAAGAATTGTAATCGAACTTATATTGACTATTTTTAATATAACCTTGCATGTATCTATATGAGTATGGATAAATGGACCTGGTGTGGTCAATATTTACTCATAAATGGACCAAGTGCGATCATTATTTTATATTGGGTCTCAGATGGGTCATGTGAATGTATATTGTACAGGTTAAATTTTGGGTAGAGCTCCCTGTACAAAGGAGACTCTGCCCAAATTTCATTAAAATTATGGACCCCGATAAATGGGGCATAATGACGCGATATCGAGTTACTTGGTATCTATGGGTATTCCACGGGTTGATGGGTAATCAATGGACTCCCAGATTTTTGGGCGTCACACTGCTAATCACCTAAAATTAATAAATGCTAGTATACACTAAAAATTCAATCACAAAACAGAGATTGTATCAAATCATGGGCTGCAAAACAAAGTGGCATAACATATATTTTATTTTTGATTTACCTCACCATAATGATAGTTTGGACTAGGAAGTTAAGTAGAAAAGAATGTTATTATCCGAAGAATTAAGCCTGCAGCAAACAAACATGTTTGATTTAAATTGTTAAACTTTGGGAAAAATGTTGTGACCAGGCAGTGCATGGAAAATGTGATCCAAGTAAAACTGACTGGTGTTCCAGCACTGGAAGTGAGGTGTCATTGAACCCCATAGTTACATGACTGCTTTCAAGGTGCTTCCAACGTCAATCACGAATCAGTACCTAACATCAGCTTTCTCAAGAGGATCTATGGCAGTGTTGGCATAGTCCATTCGTATAACCTCAACATCTGCTCTTATGTTGTGTTTTGTTGCAAAATCAGTCGTTTCTTGTGTCTCCTTCATCCCTCCAATGGTACTACCGGCCACTATCTTCCTCCCTGCCACATCCATACTCCTAGTTAGCTTCAAATGTTTAAATGTTTAACAAAAGTGGACTACTTGGACAAACAGAGAACATGAATTGTAATGCCTACGGATGCAATTACAAAGCTATGTTAAACCCTGTCATGTTTACTACATCTTTAAACAGAATTAATTGGGATATCAGGATATTTAACCATAAGTAAAGGAAAGACTGGTAGCTTAAGTGGCTTGTTTGGTGCTCCATGTGACTTCAAGATACCAATCAATGGAAAGAAAGGATGATCAGCAGAGACTGTGTCTATGATACCATCCAATGTACCCATGGTAGCCTACACAAATGAAATATATTAATATTAGAACATTTATATTAAAATGTAAGAAAGTAAACATGTAGTGGATCGTGACTAAATGGCGTCTTGATTGGTTTTAGGGATATTAGGAATAAGGTAAATGAGCCCCAAATGTGACTTTCCACGTAACTGCAAATGCATGACTTAGTCTTCCTGTGCAAATAATTCTATCAAGGAATGCAACTTTTTTCTCTAGGGTCGATTAAATCTAGATTTTTCAATATTTGTTGGTTTTCCCTTGGGTCAAATACATTTACATTCCAAAGATTTATTTGTTAATCACTTTCTTGAAAAAAATAAATTTTCACCCCTAATGTGTCATTGTTTAATCACATTCTTAGACAACTTTTGATTTTTTTTTTAAATTTTTTTTGGCCAAGTACAAGGCAAAGTTAGAATGACCTAAACTTTCAAGTGACTATATTGCGTCTAGAATGCAACATTTTTCTCATTGGATAATTACATCAAAATTTCCTAATTTTCTTGGTTTTTCTCTTGGGTCCCCTACATTTCCTAAGATTTATTGGTTAATCAAATGGATCCCCTCTTGCTTGAAAAATAATAATTTCAACCCCTGATGGTTTGTTGCTGATAACATCTAATTCCCGATTATACTGTCAAATAGAGGAATTATTAATTTTCGACTACATCATAACATTTTGGGTATACAATCCTTAAATTTATTATTCTTGCTCCCATTAGAATACATTTGTCCCCAGAAAGAATAAGAAATATAGGGTCTGTTTGGTTTGCGTTTCAAAAGCTAGTATCTGAAAACAGTTTTTGATAAGAGTTTTAAGAAACTGGTTTTGATATTTTTTGAGATAAAAAACTTGTTTGGTTAGATGATTTCAAAAACAATTTTACAATACAGAAAATAGTAAAACCTGTTTGGACAGCGTAAATATATATTTGAACAGTAATTCAAACATTAATAAAAAAATCTAAAACATTTATTTTTATATTCACAATTTCATAATATATATATATATATATATATATATAAGTATATATGAATATATAATATGTATATATACTTATATGTATATATGTATATATATATATATATATATATTATAATATAATATATATTATATTATATATATTATATTTAATAATATTATATTAATATATAATATATAATATAATAGATTATAATATAATATATATTATATATTATGAGAGAGAGGAAGAAGGAAAAAAAAAAGAATGAAGAAATTTGCTGTTAGGGAGACTTAAATGGCAGACCTCATTAAAATCCAAAATTGTTCTTCTTGTTTTCAAAATTTTCAAAGAATACTCCGAAAATAAGTTAGACTTGTTTTCTATTTCTTTGACTCAAATCTCATTTTTTTCTCAAAATTTTGAGAACAAAAATGTTAAACAAAGAGGTTTTGGGTGTTTTTAAAATTTTGAGAACAAAAAACAATTTCAGGAAAGCTAACTAAACATGGCCATAATTTCATCATATTTCTGACTAGGAATAGGATGCGTGGCTATATGAGAGAGGTTTGTGTTGGCCAGATCCAAGAGCAAAGACTTTTTTAGGTTTGGGACCAAGATGGATGAGGTAAGATGAAGATATTAAGTTCATGAATTTTGTTTTATGTGGCGTGGTGATCTGTGTTTGAAGTATCTTATAAATTTGAATTTTGGACATTCTATAATGTGTTTTAAATTTGGACAGACTTAACTCCAAACAAACAATATTACATAACACTACCTTAAACTTTTTTTGTTGAACAAGTAACATAGAAACTACAGTTTGTTCCAAGCAGATTTGCAAAGAAGTAAACTTGCATATGACTATACCGTGTCTAGATCGCTTTCACAACCCTGAAATATGACTTGGTAATAAACTAAACCTTTTTTTGTTAGGCTAATTGCATGTAGTTTAAGGTTGAGATCGGCATTGTTGGACATACCTCGGGTTTAGAGAACACGTAAATTGTGTTTCGATTTTATTATCTATTTTTATTTTTGGCTGATTGAGTTTTGTACATCTCTTATTTAATTTAGATAAAAAAAAATTGATTTCACTATTTTTATTAGTGCAAATGAAATCTGTGAAAGAGAGTGGAAATTTGATGTGCACGTTAACGCGACGAGAAATGAGGGGGCATCGACCACCAAAGTATGTGCTTCACTGACCAAGACGTTAGGATGCTTCCGAGGTAACGACAACGGCAACGGCTGCGCTTTTAAATAGCTTGTTAGTTTCTTGGACGCCCAAAGGTCTCTCCATTTGCATGTCTGTCTCTCTCTCTTGCCACCATCGTCTATAATTTGTTCCCATTTTTAACCATCCCAACAGAGTCATTATGCTTCCAATCTCCCTTATCTAGAGGAAGAAAATTAAGAAGGTGTGGACGACCCAACAGCTGAGAAACAAAAAACCCAAGGACTTTATCTATTTTGTTTGGTATCAATATAATTCCAACAAGAGGGAATTTGGTATCTCAAAGACATATGACCGAATAGTTAGAATACTAGATCAAGTACTAGTTATTCTGGAACAACCTGTAGAAGTGGGAACAACTAAGACTTTTGGGATTGAGGCTGTGGAACTCACTCTACAAGTAGTTGAACTCTGCGCTTGTTTGCCTCTCCAAAGGGTCTAGGTCCCTTTTTCATTGAAGACTGTCCTTCTGCTACACTCTGCTTCATGAAGGAGTTCAAATCCATTGAGAGAAAGTTCAAAGACCTCATCAAAAGGACAACCGGATTTGGTCCTCCTCTTTCTCTCGGAGAAGATGGGCCAATTGTTGGCTTACAGGAAGATGTGAAGCATCTTGTTTTACCCTTGATTGTTGGTAGGACGACTTCTATTATGGTATTTATTGTCAGACCAAGAGGAATAGGGAAAACCACTCTTGCCCACAAGGTTTATCACACTGCCCTTGCCTGCCTGAGTTTTTGTTGCAACGCCTGGGTGAGTGTACCTCGGCAGTTAAGTAGAAGATGGGTTCTCTTAAATATAGCATCATAAGTTATGCCATTCGACCGATTGAAACAAGCAGAGTCCTTGGAGTCGCTAACCATGATGCTTCATTATTTCTTGGAAGCAAGGACATATCTCATTGTTTTCGATGATGTAAGGACAACTGAAGCATAGAATATCCTTCGAAGACTATTACCAACCTGTTTACTCTGGGGGAGTAGAATCATTATCACTACTAGCAATAGAGGCATAGAATATGGTATCCCAGATCCTTTTATTTTTGAAAGGTGGGTATTAAGTGATGAAAGGAGTTGGGAAGTATTCAATGCTAGGGTTGGGTTTGAGATCCCGACAGAGCTGGGAAAAGTTGGGAGAACCATTGTGAGGTGGTGCAGGGGCCTGCCTTGGGCCATTTTTCGACTGGGAGACGTGTTGTCAAAGATAGTAGCTACCGAGGAGCAGTGGTATATTTTGGGATTTCTAGAGGTTCTTCTTTGTAGGGCTGGATTTAAATTAGGACATAAACTTGATCGACTCATTGGAATTCTAGGTATGGTACTTACCATTCTAGAACGATGAGAAGAAATTAGAGTAGGAGAGACTTTTGAGATTGAGGCGTTGTGCCTCACCCGAACGATGGCTGATCTCTGGGATCATTTATGTCTCAAGACGAGGCAAAATTGCATTTCGCCTTCCGATGTACTCAACTTCTTCATTGTTTTTGAGTCCACTGGGAATTAGATCAAAGACCTCATCCAAAGGAAAATTGGAATAGATCAACCAGTGGGAGACGATGAGCCCTTTGTTGGCTTAGAGGAAGATGTGCACCTTCTTACTTCACATTTGATAGCAGATAATGCGGCCAACAGGATGGTATGGATTGTTGGACGTTGAGGAATAGGGAAAATAACTCTTGCCCAGAAGGTTTATTATAGTGTCCGCTCCTTTTTTTGATTGCCACGCCTGGTTTAGTGTATGTCAGGCATTAAATGGCAAACCAGCTCGGCTAAAAATAGCAATTCAACTTCTGTTTGAAGGACTGGACAAAGAAAGCCCATGGAGGAGTTGTCACACAAATTCTTGATAAATAGGAGATGTCACATAGTTTTTGATGATGTACGTACCCCTGAAGATTGGGCTACCCTTCAAAATCTACTACCAACCCAATACAATGGTATTAAAATCATGATCACCACTCGCAACAGGAACACGGTACATGAATTCTCCACTAAGTGTTTTGTACTTGAAAAACGAGCATTAAGTGATAAAGAGGGTTGGGAACTATTCAATGTCAGGGTTGGGTTTAAGGTCCCGACGGAGCTAGAAAATCTTGGGAGAACCAATGTGAGGAGATGCAGTGGCCTATCTTGGGCCATTTATGGACTGGGAAATGAGTTATCAAAGAGATCAGCTACCCAGGAGCAATGGTATATTTGGGGATTTCTGGTGGTTCTTCTCTTCATGGTCGGATTTAAATCACGACAGAGACTTGCTCGACTTGTCGGAATTCTAAGTCTGGTACTTACCATTTTGGAACGATGAGAAGAAATTGGAGTAGTAGAGACTTCTACGGTTGAGGCGTTGGGACTTATACAAAATGTGGTTAATATCTGGGATCATTTGTGCATCAAGACGGGGCAAAATTGCATTTTGCCTTCCGTTGTACTCAACTTCTTCACTACTTTTGAGCCCATTGGGAATCAGATCAAAGACCTCATCCAAAGGGAAATTGGAATGGATCAACCAGTGGGAGACGATGGGCCCCTTGTTGGCTTAGAGGAATATGTGCAACTTCTTACTTCATATTTGATCACAAACAATGCGGCCAATAGGGTGGTATGGATTGTTGGATGTCGAGGAATAAGGAAAACAACTCTTGCCGAGAAGGTTTATTCCAGTGTCCGCTCCCATTTTGATTGCCACACATGGTTTAGTGTACCTCAGGCATTAAATGACAAACCAGCTCGACTAAAAATAGCAATTCAGCTTCTCTTGTTTGAAGGAAAGGACAAAGCAAAGCCCATAGAGGAGTTATTGCACAAATTATTGATAAATAGGAGATGTCTCATAGTTTTTGATCATGTACGGACTCCTAAAGATTGGGCTACCCTTCAAAAACTACTACCGGCCCAATACAATGGTAATAAAATCATGATCATCACTCGCAACAGGAACATGGTACATGAATTCTCCACTGAGTGTTTTGTACTTGAAAAGCGAGCATTAAGTGATGAAGAGGGTTGGGAACTATTCAATGCTAGGGTTGGGTTTAAGATCCCGACGGAGCTGAAAAATCTTGGGAGAACCAATGTGAGGAGGTGCAGGGGCCTACATTGGGCCATTTGTGGACTAGGAAACTAGTTATCAAAGAGACTAGCTACCTAGGAGCAGTGGTATATTTGGGAATTTTTGGCGGTTCTTCTCTTCATGGTCGGATTTAAATCACGACGGAGACTTGCTCGACTCGTGGTAATACTAAGTCTGGTACTTACCATTTTGGAGCGACGAGAAGAAATTGGAGTAGCAAAGATTTTTGCGGTTGAGGCATTGGGACTCACACAAAATGTGGTTGATCTCTGGGATCATTTGTGCCTCAAGACGGGGCAAAATTGCATTTCGCCTTCGGCTGTACTCAACTTCTTCACTACTTTTGAGCCCACCAGGAATCAAATCAGAGACCTTATCCAAAGGGAAATTGGAATGGATCAACTAGTGGGAGGCGATGGGCCCCTTGTTGGCTTAGAGGAAGATGTGCAACTTCTTACTTCACATTTGATCACAGACAATGCGGCCAACAAGATGGTATGGATTGTTGGACGTCAAGGAATAGGGAAACCAACTCTTGCCCAGAAGGTTTATTATAGTGTCCGCTCTGGTTTTGATTGCCACACTTGGTTTAGTGTACCTCAGGCATTAAATGACAAACCAGCTCGGCTAAAAATAGCAATTCAACTTCTATTGTTTGAAAGATAGGACAAAACAAAACCCATGGAGGAGTTGTTGCACAAATTCTTGATAGATAGGAAATGTCTCATAGTTTTTGATGATGTACATACACCTAAAGATTGGGCTACCCTTCAAAATCTACTACCGGCCCAATACAATGGTAAAAAAATCATGATCACCACTCACAGCAGGAACACAGTACATGAATTCTCCACTGAGTGTTTTGTACTTGAAAAGCGAGCATTAAGTAATGAAGAGAGTTGGGAACTATTTAATGCCAGGGTTGGTTGTAGTATCCCTAGTGACTCTCCTACCAAAAAGTACTTCTCACCTCAGCTCGCTCCCTCGTCGACTCGTCAGGACGACCCTTGTCGATAAATTCCCCAACGTGTCTGTCTCGTACCAATTGTTTGAGGAAGGATTTATAAACCTTGCAATTCTCCATCAAATGGCTGATATCTTTATTATACAAACATCGGAAGGCCGCATTCCTTGTCGACAAGTCTCCAAACATCCTTGGGGGCCACTTAAAGTAGGGTTTGTTTTTGATTTTGGGAAGTATCCTGTGAATGGGCTCGTTGAAGACCGTGTTCACTCCTTGGAAGGATAGACAAATTGAGGGTGGAACAGGCCCTCCCCTTCGGGCCGGCTGCTCCCTTTCCCTTTTCCTCGGCACCATAACCCTGCTCTTAGGCACGACGGATTCTTTCTCCACCTGGGCATATTTGTTAATTTGAGCCATCAAGTCTTTCATGTTCGTCGGAGACTTCTTAGTTAGCGATTTCTACAAATCAGTGTCCCCGGACAGCCCCAACCTAAATGACGTCGCGGCCAATGCCTCCGAACATGTTTTCACCTCGTTCACTTCATCCCAATACTAGACGACATATTGTCGAAGTGTCTTTCCCCCTTTCCACCTAAGCGTCAAAAGAGCGCCGATGTCCTTTGGTTTCTTACTGCTGGTGATAAATTGAGCTATGAAGAGCTCCGTTAATTATTTTCAGGACCTAACGCTCTCAGGAGTAAGGTTCTCATACCACCTCATGCCTGTGTCCCCCAGGCTCATGGAAAATACTAGGCACAATACCCTTTGATCAGTATCATAGATTGACATCAATTGTCTGTATTGCCGAAGGAAGCGTCTGTAAATAAGTCCATCTCAATCCTAGATAACTCAGCTGAGTCAGTTTCCCTATTGAGTAGGGTAACTTGGGCCAAAAAACACCTTCAAGATCAAGTATTCGCAATATCTTGAAGCATCCCATGGCAATGCATTTACGAAAGAATTTTCCTATGTCGTCTCCAAGTAGAGGCCCTTCCCGAGAATCAAAGGATATAAAGGAACAGAGCTCTCGATAAAAATATTTAGCTGACAAACTAATTATGTTATTGTTGCCATGAATATATGGGAAGCAGTGATCCTTGTTGTCAAGGTGATCAGCAAGTCAGAGGACCATACCTATATCCTGGGAAGTCTTGGAGGCAATTGCTTGACAATAGTTAGCTTCCTTAGCTTTTGATAACCAATTATCCGTCAAGAGATGGTGCATGCAACATGTTTTTGCTTTCCCATTGAGTTTTTGGTGGGACTCTAGGTGGCTCTACAGCCCCTGGGTCGACACATGGAATAATGAAGCTGTTGGGATGTCCAAAGGGCGCCGAGAAAGTAAGCCGAGGTATGGTGACACTGAGCAGCCAGGTACGACAGTTGGCATCGTATTTAATGCGATGTGACCCCTCATTTATGACAGAATGAGTGAAAGTGACAAGGCAAATAAATGCGAGCCTGCTAGCACCTGTCCTCTCGGAGTCTAAGCCTACTGTCATGATGGCTAAGCATTAATGGCTGATGCGCCGAGATGACGCGATCGGCTCCTCCGAGGAACTGTTCCTCCTGAGTATTCAATGCTTAGTTGATGTTGGATGCCGATCTGGGAGATTTGGATACTCGGGGAGTGGCATGAATGCTTGGCATTTGGACGAGCATTTACCCCCATTTTTCTAGCATTCAATAGGAAGAGACGTGAATAGAAAACACTCATTGCATGAGGAATAGTGTGTCAGATGTAAGATGTTCAAATGAGACTGGAGATCTTTGGCAATCATTGCTAGTTCAAGTATAAATACTCCTAAAAAAATGGACAAAGTTACGCAAACTTGAATCAGAAAAATAGTCCATTGAGCAAAATCCTTCAACTTTAAACTGACTTAAGCTTCGGAGGGGATTAGCCGGGCGCTTGTCTGGCCCCCTTTTTTGACCCTGTTATTTCAGGTTCGCCAGTTTGAAGATCATTGTCTCATACTATTGCAGGAATTATCTTATGCAATTCGGCATCGTTTGTGGGAAACGAAGGCATTTTTCCCAGTAGCGATCGTCTGATGGTGAACACTCGATCTCAGGGAGAGGGAACAACTATACAGGCCAGGAACACAGAGCCCGTCCGGCTTCCAATTGTTCCAGAGCCGAGTTCATTGGGCCAATCAGATGAGGTGGGACATTCTTTGCAAAGAACGCTACCTATGGATCAGGGCCTTGGGGGGCGAGATCTCAGGGCCCATGACATCATTGAAATAGTAGAAAAATGGATGGGCAAACGCATTAAACAGCTTGAAAGGGAAAACATCAAGGTCCAGCAACGTCTTGACGATTTCGAGCAGTCAACGAGCGCGGGTGAACATAGTCGCAGGTTCGGGGACTAGGTGCCTAGCCAGAACCTGTCCAGGCCCCTTTTGCATTAGCCCTCTAGGAAAGATTAGATTAGGCACTCGCCCAAGGGTCGTAACCGCCAAGGAGGGTTCTCGGCCTCCAAGGAAAAGTCAGAATCGGGCCAGAAAGTAAGTCTGTCCAAGTGAGACCTACGCCAAGGGATACCCGAGGGCATCGAAGTCGCCAAATCATAAGCGGAGTCCATACCCCGAAGGCCTCGAGAAGAAAGATCAAAAAAGGATCCCAGGGTCCCCTTCGTTGCTCAACGCAACCATGAGCCCGAGGTCTACTCCGAAGAAGTTATCTCATCGTTCGTCCGCGCGATCAAGGAGGCCTCAATGCCAAAGAAGTTTACCGTCCCACGGTTCAAAGTCTAAGATGGGAAAACTGATCCCAAGAGCCACCATCGGCAATACAGATAATTGATGTCAATCTATGATATTGACCAAAGGGTGTTGTGCCAAATTTTTTCAATGAACCTAGGGGACACAGGCATGAGGTGGTAAGAGAACCTTGCTCCTGAGAGCGTTAGGTCCTGGAAGCAATTGACGAAGCTCTTCATAGCTCGATTCATCACCAGCAGTAAGAAACCGAAGGACATCGGCGCTCTGTTGACGCTTAGGCGAAAAGGGGGAGAGACACTTCGACAATATGTCGTCCGGTATTGGGATGAAGTGAATGAGGTGGAAGCATGTTCGGAGACATTGGCCGCAACGTCATTTTGGCTGGGGCTGTCCCGGGACACTGATTTGTATAAATCACTGACTAAGAAGGCTCTGACAGATATGAAAAACTTGATGACTCAGATTAACAAATATGCCCGGGTGAAAGAAGAATCCGTTGCGCCCAAGAGCAGGGTCACGATGCTCAGGAAAAGGGAAAGGGAGCAGCCCACCCAAAGGGGAAGGCCTGTTCCACCTCTAACTCATCTATCCTTCCAGGGAGTGAACACAGTCTTCAACAAGCCCATTCACAGGATACTTCCCAAAATCAAAAACAAACCCTACTTCAAGTGGCCCCCGAGGAATTTTGAAGACCTGTCGACAAGGAATGCGGCCTTCCGATGTTCTTATCATAAAGATATCGGTCATTTGACGGAGGATTACAAGGTTTATAAATCCTTCCTCGAACAATTGGTGCGAGACGGACACCTCGGAGAATTCATCAACAAGGGTCATTCCAGCGAGTCGGCGAGGGAGCGAGTCGGCGAGGGAGCGAGCCGAGGTGCCAGCTGAGGTAGCACCCATGATTGATGTTATTCATGCCTGCACAGTGGAGAGGCCTACATATAACTCCCTTGGCGCCAAGTTATAGAGGGTCTCTCAAGTAGTCAGGGTGGAAGAAAGGGGTGATGAGCGGCCGCCCAAGAAGTCGCGGAGCAGTGCCGAGATTATCCAATTTTTCGACACTAATCTCGGTGGGGTGGTCCTCCCTCACGAGGATGCGTTGGTGATCACTTTGTGGGTCGAAAAGTTTGACGTCAAGAGGATCTTGGTGGACTCGGGCAGTTCTTCCGAGGTGATGTATGATCACCTCTTCTGCAAGATGAGACTCTCTCAGGGAGATCTGAAACTCGTAAAAACTCCCCTCATCGACTTTAATGGTTCCAGCGCCCTGTCCCTTGAAAAAATCACCTACATGGTATGGCGTGGGGGTGGTGACCACGCCAGTGGAATTTATGGTTGTGGACTCTGACTCCCCTTACAACGCTATTATGGGGAGATCGTGGTTGCATGCAATAAAAGTGATCCACTCATCCTATCACCAGAAGATAAAGTTTCCAACACCGCAGGGCATAATGAAAATTCGGGGTGACCAAGTGTCGGCGAAAAGCTATTTCTATGCCATGATGAAAATGGAAGTTAGCGTCCGGAGTCAGGAGTGTGATCCCGATGCGGCGGTTGCCAAATAGCAATAACAAAGCAGTCGTCCGGGAGTGGATTAGCCCATTACAGAGCCGGCCGACCTATCTACTAAGGCCTTGGTGAAGATTCTCCTGAGCCCAGATAACGGTGAGAAGTACTTTTTGGTAGGAAAGTCACTCAGTAATGAAAAGAGAAATGATATGGCCTCGTTTTTACGCCACAACGCCGATGTCTTTGCGTGGACCCAGGCCGAGATAACGGGGATAAGTGTCGAGGTGATAACTCATCGGCTCCATGTGAATCCCTCATTCAAACCCGTTAGGCAGAAGGCCCGGAGAACGACGCCTTACCACGTGAAGGTTGTGGATGAAAAGGTGGATAAGTTGTTGGGGGCAGGTTCCATCAAGGAGGTACAGATCCCCCAATGGTTATCCAATACCGTGTGCGCCAAGAAGAAAGAAGGGAAATGACGAGTTTGTGTGGATTTCACGGACCTGAACGAGGCTTGCCCCAAGGACGAGTACCCCTTGCCCAAGGTTGATTAGCTGGTAGACGCCACAATCGGCCACAAACGAATCACTTTTACGGATGCTCAGGCTGGATATCACCAGATTTCCTTACATGAATCAGATCAGGAGAAAATGACATTCATCACGCCCTGGGGGATCTACTATTACACAGTGATACCTTTTGGGTTGAAGAATGCTGGGGCGACCTACCAACGTTTGATGAACAAAATTTTCAAAGACCAACTCGACGACATGATGGAGGTGTACATTGATGACATGTTGGTCAAAAACAAAGAGGGCCCAACCATCTCTATGATCTCGGGATGACATTCGTCATCCTCCGGAAGTATGGCCTAAAACTAAATCCCTAGAAATGCGCCTTTGGAGTGAGCTCAGGTAAGTTTTTGGGGTATTTGGTTACTCACCGGGGGATTGAGGTGAACCCCGAGAAGATATAAGCAATCCAGAATGTCTGGGCGTCTGGGACTATTAAGGATGTTCAGAAATTGGTCGGGATGTTGGCAGCCCTTAACAAATTTATTTCCAAGTTGTCTGATAAGTGTAAACCATTTTTGCCAAGTTTAGGGGGGTGACTAAGGGGGTTTGGAATGAGGAATGCGGTCGATTTCTTGAATGGATCAAGGAGTACTTGAAACATCCTCCGACTTTATCTGTTATGACGGCAAGGGAGGTGCTTAGCCTTTACTTGTCTGTATCTCGAAACGCCATTAGTGGTGCACTAGTCAGGGATAGCGAAGGGACCCAAAGACCCGTGTATTTCATAAGCAAGACCTTGCTTGACGCCGAGACAAGGTACTCTCCAATGGAGAAATCGGTGTTGGCATTGGTAATCTCGGCGAGGAAACTTCGACACTACTTCTAGCTCACGCCATAGACGTCTTTACAGATCGACCTCTCAAGCCAATCCTTCACAGGGCCAATATGTCCGGGAGGGTTGCCAAATGGACTGTAGAGGTCGAGGAGTTTGAAATCAGGTACAAGCCTTGAACGTCAATAAAAGGACAAGTCCTAGCAGACTTTGTCGCTGAGTTCTCTACGTTCGAGCCCCCACTAGTGTCACAGGATCTAACAAAGGACGTTTGAGATCTTCATGTTAATGGATCCTCGAATGCAAAGGGGTAGGGATAGGTATTGTGCTAGTCAAATCAGAAGGGTTCATCATTGAAAGGACAATCAGATTAAAATTCAAGGCATACAATAACGAAGTCGAGTATGAGGCGTTACTAGTAGGACTGGATGCTGCATGCTTGATTGGGGTTAGACACCTTCGGATCTTTTGCGATTCCAAGCTGGTTGTGAATCAGGTAAATGGGGACTTCGAGGTCCGAGATAGCATAATGACGGCATATCATGAGAAGGCAAAATTCAGGATGGAAAAGTTAGAAAAAGTGAAAGTTTCCCAGATTTCTAGAGATCATAATACCTACACCAACGCACTAGCATGTCTGGCCTCGGCTTTGGCCTCGGAGGTGACTCGGCGCATACTTATTGAGACACGAAAAAGTCCAAGCATAGATGAAACAAAGGTCAAACAAGTGTTGCCAATCGTAATGCAAACACCGTCGGGATGGATAAAGCCTATCATTGCATACTTAACGAAAGGAGTCCTTCCCGAAGACATCAGAGAGGCTAGGAAGATTAAGCTCAAAGCCCCTAGATTATAGATGTTAGAGGATCAACAACTATACAGAAAGTCATTCTCGGGACCGCTATTGCTTTGTGTTCCCGAAGACAAAGTGGAACTCCTGTTGTATGAAATCCATGAAGGAGTGTGTGGAAGCCACACGGGCGGAAGGTCTCTCGCGTACCGAGCAATGACGCAAGGGTACTGGTGGCCATACATACAGAAAGACGCGAAGAGTTATATGCGGAAGTGTGACAAATGTCAGAAGTTTGCCCCCATTATCCGACAACCTGCTGGAGATTTGAACTTGCTGACAAGCCCTTGGTCGTTCTCACAGTGGGGGATGGATATTGTCAGACCTCTCCCGAGATCCCCACTAGGCAAGAAATTCTTGTTAGTGGCAATTGATTACTTCACCAAATGGATCGAAGCTGAGCCCTTGAGCCGTATTCGAGATGTGGAGGCAAAGAAGTTCGTGTGGCAGAACGTCATCACCTGATTTGGAATCCCCAGGGCTATTGTTTCTGACAATGGGACTCAATTCAACAGTGGTCTATTTAGAGAATTCTGCTCGGAGTACAAAATATGTAATTACTATTTTATGCCATCTTATCCCCAATGTAATGGATAGGCTGAGGTGTCTAACAAAATCGTGTTGGCGGGAATCAAGAAGAGACTTGAGTTGGTAAAATGAAGGTAGACCGAGGAGTTACATAACGTATTATGGGCGTACAAGACCACGCCGAGGACCTCGACGGGAGAAACCCCATACGCCTTGACATATAGGGTCGAGGCTGTCATCCCCTTGGAGGTGGGGCTCCCAACAATATGGAGTCGAGCCTTTGAATTGGGAAACAACGATCAAACTCTCGCTAGGGATCTCAATTTAGCCGAGGAAAGGAGGTCATCGGCATCCATCAAGCTGGCGAGGTACTAAAGGGAATTGTCACGGCAGCACTGGAAGAAGATTCGAATGAGAGATTTTCAAATTAGAGATTTGGTACTACGAAAAGTGGTGGGCAATACGCGCGAGCCTACTGGTGGGAAACTGGGTCCTAATTGGGAGGGCCCTTATAAGGTGATCTCAGTGGGGGGCACAGGCGCGTATCGATTGGAAAATATAAACGGTGACGATGTAATCCAGCAATGGAATATATCAAATTTAAAAAAATACTACTACTAAATCAGGTTTCAGTCTTCATGGTTGCATTAACACGAGCCAGGCGCTCGGTTATTAGGGGTACAGCCCCGAGGGGTGTAAGAATTCACCCTTGGAGCAACGCTTTCAAATTACTAACACGAGCCAGACACTCGGTCGTTAGGAGTACGACCTCGAGGGGTGTAAGACTCCACCCCCATATATACTCGGTCCCGAGGGGTCCAAAGACAACAGCAAGTTCGACGACTCTACTTTTATGAATTTGACGTGAAGCCTTACTACTTCAGAAGGTCTTTATTGACGTAATGTCAAGGCCATTTCCTTGAAACACGACTGATGCAGGAAATAAAAGACACGTGTAAAAAAATGAAGTTCATTGCGATCAAAAAGGGCCTTTGTGTTCCCAAGCATACAAANGTCGAGGAGTTTGAAATCAGGTACAAGCCTTGAACGTCAATAAAAGGACAAGTCCTGGCAGACTTTGTCACTGAGTTCTCTACGTTCGAGCCCCACTAGTGTCACAAGATCTAACAAAGGACATTTGAGATCTTCATGTTAATGGATCCTCGAATGCAAAGGGGTAGGGATAGGTATTGTGCTAGTCAACTCAAAAGGGTTCATCATTGAAAGGACAATCAGATTAAAATTCAAGGCATACAATAACGAAGCCGAGTATGAGGCGTTACTAGTAGGACTGGATGCTGCATGCTTGATTGGGGTTAGACACCTTCGGATCTTTTGCGATTCCAAGCTGGTCGTGAATCAGGTAAATGGGGACTTCGAGGTCCGAGATAGCATAATGACGGCATATCATGAGAAGGCAAAATTCAGGATGGAAAAGTTAGAAAAAGTGAAAGTTTCCCAGATTCCTAGAGATCATAATACCTACACCAACGCACTAGCATGTCTGGCCTCGGCTTTGGCCTCGGAGGTGACTCGGTGCATATTTATTGAGACACGAAAAAGTCCAAGCATAGATGAAACAAAGGTCAAACAAGTGTTGCCAATCGTAATGCAAACACCGTCGGGATGGATAAAGCCTATCATTGCATACTTAACGAAAGGAGTCCTTCCCGAAGACATCAGAGAGGCTAGGAAGATTAAGCTCAAAGCCCCTAGATTATAGATGTTAGAGGATCAACAACTATACAGAAAGCCATTCTCGGGACCGCTATTGCTTTGTGTTCCCGAAGACAAAGTGGAACTCCTGTTGTATGAAATCCATGAAGGAGTGTGTGGAAGCCACACGGGCGGAAGGTCTCTCGCGTACCGAGCAATGACGCAAGGGTACTGGTGGCCATACATACAGAAAGACGCGAAGAGTTATATGCGGAAGTGTGACAAATGTTAGAAGTTTGCCCCCATTATCCGACAACCTACTGGAGATTTGAACTTGCTGACAAGCCCTTGGTCATTCTCACAGTGGGGGATGGATATTGTCAGACCTCTCCCGAGATCCCCACTAGGCAAGAAATTCTTGTTAGTGACAATTGATTACTTCACCAAATGGATCGAAGCTGAGCCCTTGAGCCGTATTCGAGATGTGGAGGCAAAGAAGTTCGTGTGGCAGAACGTCATCACCTGATTTGGAATCCCCAGGGCTATTGTTTCTGACAATGGGACTCAATTCAACAGTGGTCTATTTAGAGAATTCTGCTCGGAGTACAAAATATGTAATTACTATTTTATGCCATCTTATCCCCAATGTAATGGATAGGCTGAGGTGTCTAACAAAATCGTGTTGGCGGGAATCAAGAAGAGACTTGAGTTGGTAAAATGAAGGTAGACCGAGGAGTTACATAACGTATTATGGGCGTACAAGACCACGCCGAGGACCTCGACGGGAGAAACCCCATACGCCTTGACATATAGGGTCGAGGCTGTCATCCCCTTGGAGGTGGGGCTCCCAACAATATGGAGTCGAGCCTTTGAATTGGGAAACAACGATCAAACTCTCGCTAGGGATCTCAATTTAGCCGAGGAAAGGAGGTCATCGGCATCCATCAAGCTGGCGAGGTACTAAAGGGAATTGTCACGGCAGCACTGGAAGAAGATTCGAATGAGAGATTTTCAAATTAGAGATTTGGTACTACGAAAAGTGGTGGGCAATACGCGCGAGCCTACTGGTGGGAAACTGGGTCCTAATTGGGAGGGCCCTTATAAGGTGATCTCAGTGGGGGGCACAGACGCGTATCGATTGGAAAATATAAACGGTGACGATGTAATCCAGCAATGGAATATATCAAATTTAAAAAAATACTACTACTAAATCAGGTTTCAGTCTTCATGGTTGCATTAACACGAGCCAGGCGCTCGGTTATTAGGGGTACAGCCCCGAGGGGTGTAAGAATTCACCCTTGGAGCAACGCTTTCAAATTACTAACACGAGCCAGACACTCGGTCGTTAGGAGTACGACCTCGAGGGGTGTAAGACTCCACCCCCATATATACTCGGTCCCGAGGGGTCCAAAGACAACAGCAAGTTCGACGACTCTACTTTTATGAATTTGACGTGAAGCCTTACTACTTCAGAAGGTCTTTATTGACGTAATGTCAAGGCCATTTCCTTGAAACACGACTGATGCAGGAAATAAAAGACACGTGTAAAAAAATGAAGTTCATTGCGATCAAAAAGGGCCTTTGTGTTCCCAAGCATACAAACAGTAACTAGATTCTGTACAAAGAAGAGCTACAAAGGCCTACAAAACAAAAACGGGACATAGAAGTGACAGGCCACCAACTGCTAAGGCCCTCGGCTCATTCCTCCCTGGCTCCTCCCCCGTCGAGGCCTCCATGCTACCTTTTTAGCTCTTCTCCGACCCCCAATATCTCATCTACCTCGGTATCATGCACCTCAGTAATGATTGGGGGCGGAGGGGGAAGATCATCTGTTGGCTTGGTAGGTGGCAGAGATGAAAGGGGAGGAGAAGGCTGGTCAGAACTGTCGCTGAGTGTGATAGGATCGTTCCCACCTTCGGCCCCGATTGGCCCTTCTGCCTCCACGTGGTCACCTAGGTCGAATCAGACCTATTCATTCATGGCTTCATCATCGGCCTCCCTTCGAAGGCTGTGCATGGCGAACAAGTCCAAGCCTACCTAGACGTAGCAGGCATGAAGGGCAGCGTCCCAACTTTCTTTGAAAGCCTTCTTCTTGACTTCCTTGAAAGCAAGGACCATTTGGTCTTGAGTGGCCGCCCTCACCCTCTGACATTTCGATTGTAACCTTTCCTGCTCCCCCGCCTTCTCTGTTGCCAAGGAGTCTACTTTGGCAGTAAAATCGTTGATTATAGACTTAGACTCTTGCAGCTTGGCTTCAGAGGAGGACACTCGCAGCTCGTACTCCTCGGCCTTCTTTATCATCGCAGCTTCACCCGCCTAGGTCTTTTTCAACTTGGCATGAACCGCATCTCGGTGGTAGATGAGCTCGACGATGTGTTTGGTTTGGTCACCAAGGGACCTCTCGACCTTAAGGATGTGGTCGTCCTTAAGGATGTGGTCATCCTTAGTAGCTATGGCTCGCTTGGCATTCTTCGCCTCTTGTTTATATTCCCAAAAATGTTCGATTATGGCCCCACCTGTTGGCTGGCCTAGAAAAGGAGAAATATTACGAAACAACCAAAAGGGTGCGAGGAATACTCAGAAAAGTGTTAAACTTACCACCAAGTTGTTTTGGATAGTGCTCATCAGAAGTCGATTGTCCAAGTAACCTTTGTACACGGCCATATCAGCATCAAATTGAAGCGTCCCCACGATGGTAAATGCCACTTCGGGGGACTGGAGGATCGAGTCGGCTTCCAAAATAGGGCGGCCGCTCTTGGTCTCGGCCTGAGGGACCCACTCGCCTGAGACAGACGGGCCCGGGGCCGGGGAGTCATGCTGCCGCTTAACACGGCGCTTTTCAGATTTTTCGGCGTCCTCAGCACGCCTGTCCCTCAATCAGTCTCCCGGAGCGGGGACGTGTTGAGATTGGGGCCTTTGCCTGGTCGGCACGGTCGGGTCCCTGGATGGTTGCGTACGCGACGGCGGTTGCCTCCGAGGAGAACTAGGCGGGGGGATGATGGGGGCAGTGTTGGAAGGCCCGACCAACTCAACGAGCCTGACTCTCCTTGCCAGGGTGGCGACCTCCATTGTAGCAGCGGTGATTGGTGGCGGATTAAACATGTTAGGCGCAAAGGGCTTAGGAGCGTTATGATCAGACTCTTCTTCAGAATCTCCCTCAGATTCTTCCTCTTCCGACGAGGAATGATCTTTCCGAACAGAAGGGTTGAAAGGAGGTGGGATCTAGGAGAATCGGTTGTAAGTCGGTGTGCAGC
>CAUOFW020006614.1:156184-241627 GCA_963454935.2 Ilex paraguariensis | reverse complement strand
TGCAATATTATTTTATCTCCTTTCTTTGTTTTGCTTTTTCGTTCGAAAACCAGAAAATACTTAATTTTAGGTTGGTAGGTCAAATGGTGTTCAAAGCTTCAATCTTTTACGTAACCCTGCCTTCCAACTTGACCCATGTTTTATCCCTCCAATGCAGTAGCAGTACATGATCATTGCCTAACATGGATAACAGAAAAGAACAACAGGACATAAATAACAAAAGAAAAATAAACAAAATAAAAATGAACACAGTGACAGTTAAGATATAAATATCAGCATCATTTGAAATTTTTGGATTGGTTTCTATCGTCTTACATGCACAAATTTTTACTGAACTGCTTTGATCATGTTAGCCTTCTGAGCAAATTATGAGTAGTGCAGGTATATAATGATATCAATCAGAATTACGATTTCGGATGATGAAACCTAATCAATATATTTTTGCTTGAAAAGAAATCTGTTACTAAATCCTATGGACTAGGCTGGCACATAGAAGCAGTGCATTTTGCTAGTACGTTTTTCAATGGAATCTTGTTGGTTGCCCTTCATGCCTTATTTTTGCCTTTGTGCTGTGATTTTTGTTTGATTTAGGGTCTGAATTACAAAAAATGGAAAGCCTACAAGGTGTGATCTTTAGTCATTTGAAAAATTGGATTTCTCACAGAATTGACGAGTTAAAGAACAGAGGACATAACTGGGGAAAGAATTCTGCAGAATTGCTACTTCTCCTGTGACACAGTTTCTGATTTTTTTGGTGCTTAGACTATAACTGAAAAGTCCTTCACATATGCACAAGCAGCCTGAATAATACTCTCCAATAAACTCTGCAGTTTTTCCCAAACCACGTTTTTACCTGATTTTCTTTTCTGGAAATTGCAAATCAACTCCAATAGCCATATAATGGTTGATCGGAGACCAGGTGACTAGTGGATCATCTCAATTGTTTGTATGTAG
Source organism: Ilex paraguariensis (assembly GCA_963454935.2). Classification (NCBI taxonomy): domain Eukaryota; kingdom Viridiplantae; phylum Streptophyta; class Magnoliopsida; order Aquifoliales; family Aquifoliaceae; genus Ilex; species Ilex paraguariensis. The sequence goes on along the minus strand of CAUOFW020006614.1, from coordinate 240,673 downwards.
ATATAGGGAAGACGGCTCTTGGCAATTTTTTTTTTATGACAATCGTTGGATTCTTTTTCCCTTGCCATGTTTAAGTGGGGTAACTAGCATTTTAGCCTTACATTTCTCTCTGGGGAAACAAGTTGTTGTAAAATTCATAAAATTTAAGTTTTTAACAATTGTAGTATTTAAATATGAATCAGAAAAACAATAAGTAATAATACGAGATGAAAATTCAGTCTTAAGATTGTTGTTTGTAATTTCTCTAAGATGACAAATTATTTATTGAGATTTTGAAATGATATTAGTAGCAAAACAGTAGCATACAAGAAAAAATAGTAACATGTAAATCTACAATAAATAAATGGATCCGTTTGTAGATTTGGAACTGTAATTGAACTTTATATAAATCAAGAAAGTGTTTCACACTATGTTCTTAAGACAAATTTTGCCCTTACACTTGGTGCTTATAAAAATTTCAGCGTTTGTCTCTCAAAATATAATGATCTTCACGTAACTGAAAGTAACACTTCAATTCAATTGNTTTCAGCGTTTGTCTCTCAAAATATAATGATCTTCACGTAACTGAAAGTAACACTTCAATTCAATTGTCTAGCGAATAAAAAATTATGTTTTATACTTTCAGAAAAATGCAGACCGCTAATGCCAGTGTTTTCTCTAAAAGAATAAGGCTGGGTTTAAACCAAAACCATACCTCAACCCGGCCCGGCGGCATGCATGCGTGTTGATGAACTAAAATCTATGTAGGTGCTCGCTCCGCTCACAAAATTGTGGTAGCTCTTGGGGCTCAACCTATAGAACAAACTTGGACTATATTTAATCACTAAAGTTTACCTTACCCAACTAATATGAGATTAGTGTCAAATCTCACATTGTCCAACCTCTATTTTTATATTTTAAAAAGTTCACTTTGAAACATATTTTCTCATTCATCTCTTATTCGATTTAAACAAGTAAATATACTATATTATTCTCCTCATGGAATAGAACACAAACCCATGAAAGTTAACTCAAAATGGTGGGTGAGTCCCACTTTAATTTAGACTCAAAATCGATCAAAAATTCAGTTTTTACAAGTAAAAATCTGCTTTGGTCTAACATCTTTTTTATTGAATCAGGGAAGGAAGCGACTCCCACTAATTGGTTCGGTGGTCGAACAAGGAGTGAGGTGGACATCCGCATTTCATGTGTTCAAGTTCCACTTGTAACATAATAGCATAAAATTTGGGTTCAACTCATGTACATATTTGGTGAGTGATTGCATTCATTCAAGATTTATGTTCATAAGTATCAACCCAAATAGCATGTAGTTGAAATAATTTCATTTTACCGAAAAAATNATTTGGTGAGTGATTGCATTCATTCAAGATTTATGTTCGTAAGTATCAACCCAAATAGCATGTAGTTGAAATAATTTCATTTTACCGAAAAAATGTAAGAAAGCAAACAAACAGTGGATCATGAAGGGATCTTAGGAATAAGGTAAATGAGACCCAAATGTGACTTTCCAGGTGACTGTATTTGCATGACTTAGTCTTCCTGTGCAAATAATTCTACAAAGGAATGCAACTTTTTTCCCTAAGGTTGATTTAATCTAGATTTTCCAATATTTGTTGGTTTTCCATTGGGTCAAACACGTTTAAATTTCCAAAGCTTTATTCGTCAATCACTTTCTTGAAAAAGTATTTTTTCCACCCTAATGTGTTGGTAGTAACACCTAACCCCTGACTTTATAGTCAATTAGAGGGATTGCCAATTTTTTATTACGGTATAATATTTTGGGTCTACAATCCCTATTCGTTATTCTTCCTACCATTAGGATAAACTGTCCCTTTCCTATGTTTCCAACTTTGTAATATATGATAATTTAATTAAGAAGTGAAATCTTTTTTAGTAGTGATGTATATAGGATAATTTAATTAAACTCTTAAACACCTTTTTTTTGGCCTAAGTACAAGGTTTAGTTAGTCAGCCCTACTTGTAAGGGACCAAACTGCGTCTAGATGGCTTCCAGGAGCCATAAATGTCACTTGCTAAGAAACTACTTATGCATATCTTAGTCTTCATATGCAAACAGTTCTCCCAAGGAATGTAACTTTTCTTATTTGATCAAACGGACTTTTAGCATTAGATTGATTGGATTTTTATTTAGTTTTGTTAACTTTTTGATGATCCCTACGTGAGTTTCCAGGAAATTACATATGCACACCTTAGTCTTCATAGTGCACATATTTCTACCAAAGAATGCAACCTTTTTCTCACTGGGTCCCTGCAAGACANTGTAACTTTTCTTATTTGATCAAACGGACTTTTAGCATTAGATTGAATGGATTTTTATTTAGTTTTGTTAACTTTTTGATGATCCCTACGTGAGTTTCCAGGAAATTACATATGCACACCCTTAGTCTTCATAGTGCACATATTTCTACCAAAGAATGCAACCTTTTTCTCACTGGGTCCCTGCAAGACAATGACTAAAACTTTAAAATAGTTAAAATTTATTTATTCAAAGATAAAAATTATGCTCCAACAAAAAATATTCAGACTAAATAAATTACATTTTTGCTCTATATTTAAAATATTAGTATAGCATTATGTATAAATAATTTATAATATTTTTTTTTTTTTGTGTGTGGCAAACAAAGAGAATCAATTTTCATGTCAATGAATACTGCCAACAATGCAAAAGTGGTTATCGANTCAAATTTAGTTATTCAAAGATAAAAATTATGCTCCAACAAAAAATATTCAGAATAAATAAATTACATTTTTGCTCTATATTTAAAATATTAGTATAGCATTATGTATAAATAATTTATAATATATTTTTTTTTTGTGTGTGGTGGACAAAGAGAATCAATTTTCATGTCAATGAATACTGCCAACAATGCAAAAGTGGTTATCGATCAACATCGCTATCTTCTTTTTTCAAGTCTTGAAAGTAGAAGGAAGGTGTGACCCCCATAGCTTTTGGCTCGACGTTGGCATGGGATGAACCTCGTCCAAAGGCGCCCAGGCCTTAGTCAAATTGGGGTTTTTCTTGGTGACGTAAACTCTTAGTGCAAAAGATACTTCCTAAAGGACTTAGACTTATGTTTTGTTGGGATACAATGGTTTGGCGAAGACTCAAGTGGCATGCAACGACTATGACCCAGGCTTAGGTTGTTATGACTTTTCGGCTCAAAGTACGTCATTTGTTGTTAGTAGGTTTTTGTTTCGTAACGCTTTTATGGGGGGGGTGTTCCGCGAAAAGGGTGTCAGGCCACTTTCCCTAGGGACCCTTATGCTGCTAAGCCTCGGCACATGGAAACAAGGCACAACCCCAAGTTCGGGACCCGAAATGTGGGATCGATGATCCGAGGGACCCGTCATTGGCGAAAGCCTCATGCATGGCTGAGGGAGGCAACACATGCATGAACATGTTGGGCATGACCAGTGGGTTAATGGAAGACCCATGCATGGATGAGGATGACAGCTCATGCATGGGCACGTTGGATACAATCAAGGGGTTGATTAAAGCCCCATGCATGAATGGGTGAGACAGATCATGCATGGGCATGATTGTGTGCAATCAGTGGGTTGATTAAAGCCCCATACATGGCTGGGCGAGGAAGCTCATGCACGAGCACGTGGGCACAAGCAAGCATGCAAGCAAAGGTTAGTCGAGTGGCTCGATTTGTGGGGTAATGCTAGCTTGGAAAATCAAGCCATAGGCTACGCATGACTAGGCACGAAGGCAAGACTTATTCAGATGTTGTGGGCTCGCAAGGAAGGCACATGCACAACAAATGAGGCAGTTTTGAACGGTTGTGGCATACGCCCTGCAGATGGTGGCGGTTCCAAACGATTGCTGGAATGTGTATGTCATGCAGGGGTGATTCTGTACAGAATGTTGGCATGTGCACTCAGCATGCACAACAGTTGAGAGTAGTTGCTGGCTAGGTCAGCATCAGTTACATCTACCCCTTGCCCTGACCAGCAGATGTGGGAGTGATAAAGGGACTCAACTATCATCAACAGGTTGTGGGTGACTTTGTGGACGAATTTTGTGTAGCTTTGCAGTTGCCTAGGCAGTTGGACTTGTAATTGCCATTCTATATGCTATAAATAGGCATGCTAGGGTCTGTAGTGCAACCAAGAGAGTTTGACATGTTTTGTTAAACAAATCATTGGCTGAGTGTTCATTTAGGCTTTGTTGAGAAAGAAAAAGGTTGAGCCATTGGCTTGTAAAGCTTGTGTGTGCTATTTGTTTGCTTGTTGTGCCTACATTATGTTCATTGAGTGCATTTTTGTGAGCGTTTGTGTGCATAGGCTGAGACTGAGTGTAGGATCTCAGTGCCATCACAAAGCAAAAATTCGAGTTGATGATTGACCCCGTGACAGAAGGAGTAGTGGAAATGGAATGTGTAGATTTTTAATGCCCATTTCAATTTTCAAAATTATATGGGGGAATGGATCATGTATAGATTTTTAAACATGTGTATTTAGGTCAAACGAAGACAAATGGATGCTTCCGAAATAGCTCCTGGGTAGCCCAGAGTTTTGTCTCTCTCCTCATTGAGTATATTACTCAAATTTGGAGGGAATATAACTACTGCAGGTTCGAATATAGCGCCGAGAAGACATATGGACGAATTGTGGGAATACTAGATCAAGTACTTGTTACTCTGGAACACTGAGTGTCGAAGGGACAAGCTGAGACTTTTGCGGCTGAGGCGTTGGAACTCATTCAATAAGTGCATATTCTCTGCTATTCTTTTTCTAACCAAAGGATAGAAAACCCATTTTTCCCTGACGCCTGGCCGTCCGCTGAGCACCACTTCATCACCAGCTTTAAGCCCATTGAGGAACGGTTCGAAAATCTCATCGGAAACACAACAACTAACGTTGAGTTGTGGCATATTCGGAGAGTGCTTGATGTTCTTAGCTCCAAAGTCGAATTTTAATCCAGAGAGAAANGTTGTGGCATATTCGGAGAGTGCTTGATGTTCTTAGCTCCAAAGTCGAATTTTAATCCAGAGAGAAACGTGATCATTGCGTTGGAATACTGTGTCAGATAGTTGCCATTCTAGGATGACGACAAGAAATAGGAGCAGCAGAGACTTTTGTTATTAAGGCGTTTAAGCTCATCCGAAAAGTGCTTTGATGATACCTAGAAGGAATTCCAAATCTGAGCTCGAGAGATAAGGTCAGCAAGGGAGCTCAGCTCATGGAGTCCGAGCTCAGAGGTCCATACCTAGAGCCCCGTCGACATGCACCCAGAAGTGGACAAGCGGTGAACAGCTGGTAGTCACAAGACAATCCCCCAACGATAGGAAGCTCCAATCTAGGCACAAAATTCTCAAATCACCACAACCGTCTCCTAGAATCAAGCAAGACACCACAACTGGGAGGCAAAGATCTTGCCATAGATTCCATAGAATTAGGAATTGGACTATAAATATTGTACAGTACCCCCAAAACGGGGCAATTCACTCAAATTGTATCAAAAACACTGTAAAATCATCCCGAGGCCGTTAATATGGATTCAAGGAGCAAGAGACTCCATTGAATAGTAGATTAGTCGAGCTCTTGAGTTGGTGAACCACAATCATCCCCCTTCCCTCTGAGAATCTTAGCATAATCCTCTTGAGCCAAGAAGCTCAGTTCTGAACTTATTCACATATTCATACATTCTGCTCATCCACGTTACTCACACCATCATGCTTCATCTCTCGGATCGTTTGTATCTCAGCATAGGGCGAGATTCCATTCTGTTGTACAATGCACCCGACTTCTTTATTGGCTTTGAGCCCATTAAGAATCAAATCAAAGACCTCATCCATAGGGAAATTGGAATTAGTCCACCTATGGGACATGAGGGGCCGCTTGTTGGCTTAGAGGAAGAGGTGCAGCTTCTTATTGCACAATTGGTCACAAACAATGCAATCCGCAGGGTGGTATCAATTGTTAGGAGATGAGGTATAGGGAAAATAACTGTTGCCCAAAAGGTCTACAACAGAGTCATCGTGCATAAGCATTTTAATTGCCACGCCTAGGTGAGCATACATCAGGACTAATCTATCAAATCTGTTCAACTAAAAATAGCGGTGCAAGTTATGCCGTTGGAAAAATTGGACAAACCAAAAACTATGGAGGAGTTGTTAGCCAAATAGTTGATGCATACGAGGTATCTCATAGTTTTGGATAGCGTGCAGACACCTCAAGACTGGACTATCCTTGAACAAAGTTGTGCGGGCAAAAATTCGCACAATCCCTAGAATGTTGAAGGTGCGTCCCTAGTCTTTGAATCCCATCCGGTCTACGAACTGCAAGGCAGAAAAAGGTTAGAGGGACCCCTGGCGTTGAGCTAGGGGAGGCCCCTCCGATGCCTAAGTCAGTATTGCGATCAATACATGAATAAGCGAGTGTATGAATTGAAAAATAATATAGGTGTGTGTGTGGAGTATGGAGCCAAGGTGCTCATACTTTAGGCCCCTTCTTTCTTGGNTACATGAATAAGCGAGTGTATGAATTGAAAAATAATATAGGTGTGTGTGTGGAGTATGGAGCCAAGGTGCTCATACTTTAGGCCCCTTCTTTCTTGGCTCTTAACCCATATATATAGAGAATGTTAGAGAGCTACTTACCCTACTGTCCAGCCGTCAATGTAGGAAAATAGGCATGGACTAGCCTGCCAAAACACTCATTACTGTCTCCTTGAGTTGACACCTTCTTGAGATGTGTATCTTTGCAGGTCTTGTAAATTGTGCTAGACTCCAATTGGTCCATCAAGGAGGTTGGTAGCTTTGTCCTGGGAAGATAAACCAGGAGTCTCATTATGATACACCTATGTGATGTGGGACCCTCTTCGTTGACGCAAAATATGGTCCATCAACTGTCCCCTAGCTTTTATTTCCTTCGTAATACTAGAAGGGGATGAAAGCTATGAAGAATATTCATGCCACCTTCTGATAAGATATAGTTTAGAATAGATATGTCGAGATCTTCCATATGTCATCAAAGCAATCATGAAGTCGGAATCAAATAGATAATAACATGCATATAGTCCAAATGCATTTTTCATTCCTAGCAGAATACCAAGATCAATATATGTAGAGCTCGAAGATCCTATAATCAACGAATGATAATCCCAATAATCAGATCAATGAGCCTATCGGATATCGTAGTTGATCTTTCCATGCTTGATCAAAAGGATAAGAATTTATGGACCCGACAATTAACAGTGATCATACAAGAAATCCCTCACACCGAGTAATAGTGAGGTGTCCCACTNAGTGATGGACCCGACAATTAACAGTGATCATACAAGAAATCCCTCACACCGAGTAATAGTGAGGTGTCCCACTAAAAGGCAGAATAATGGAAGTCCAAGCATAATCATAAGATGTTGCTGCAGAAAGCCGAGCATTATTGAAATGCCTTATTAAGGGGATGGTCAATAGAATACCAAATATAACCATAAGAGGTTATTGGGGAGAGTCGAGTCCTGAATAGGACGACCATAATTGCACCTCAATCCCATCCAAAGAAAATAATAATATTCAAATCCCGAGAAATAAATGAATCCCAACAAAGGATCGTCGGGAGTTGTCTAAGGGAAACCCATCCACTGGCCTTTAAGAATGGCTCAAGTAAATCTGTCTATTTAGAGAAAATTCGAGTAAACTTGGATCATCTAGGCCATAAGAGAAGGCCCAAACATATATGTCCCTTGGCCTTGATAATCTTGAGCTGGCGATGAACTCGACAATGAGTTTTACTTTCCTGTCATGTTCAAGTAATATTTAAATAAAAACGTACCTTGTGAAATCGAGTCATGAACCAACTGAGCTCGTGGTTGGATGATCCAAGGTTCTCTCAAATTTTGCTTGCGAGAATATTTACATCTAACCTCTGATCATGCAAATTGATGTTGGGCCAGTTCTTTTCTTCCTAACTGTATGCCATCATGTCAAAGAGAGTCTCGTGTCACCTCCATAATCAAGGAGTATTCTGAAATGCATGCTCTCGAATCTGTCGTCGAAATTTTTTTGCCTATAGTAGGACTTTTGATGTTTTGGTCATGCAAAGGCTTACCCACGTTCATGGGCCCGCAACCCACTAAGTGCCTAGACATATAGGGCTTTTGGTGCTTTGGTCATGCAAAGACTTATCCGCATTCGGGTTATAACCTCCCTAAACAAGGAGTACTCTCGAGTCCAAGTTCTTGAACCTGTCCCCGAAAGGTTTTATGCCTACATTAGGACTTTTGGTGCTTTGACTGAGTAAAGGCATACCCGTTTCTAGGGCCCGAAGCCCATCAAATGCCTAATCACATAGGGCTTTGGATGCTTTGGCTATCCAAAGACTTATCCGTCTCTAGGGCCTGGAGCCCATCAAATGCCTAATCATATAGGGTTTTGGGTGCTTTGGCTGAGCAACAGCTTGCCTGTCTCCAGGGCCCGGAGCCCTACTGAGTGTCTTGTGCACAAAGGCCTTCCTCCCACTACTTGAGANCAGGGCCCGGAGCCCTACTGAGTGTCTTGTGCACAAAGGCCTTCCTCCCACTACTTGAGATTTCATCAAATAGTGATAGAAGAATTTTTGTTTAGCCCAAGCCTTGTCAATTCATGTGTGTTTATTCTTGCATCCCACTAGATTTAATTGGAGATGGTGTCAATTATTTTTTAGCTAACATTGAGCCTTGATTTCATTCAAAGATGCCGAGCAATTGCAATGTTTCTCTACTGTGTATGTCATAAGTTCTCTGGGTACTGACGGATGTTACTAATCGAGTCCTTTGGGGTGATAGACTGATCATCTTTAGCACTTGATGGATTAACCAACTAGGGATTGATAGGCCGACAGCTCTTGTGTGAGGCCGATCGTCTTCCAAGTGCCTAATGTTATACCGACCAAATAATTAGGTAGAAGATTTAATTTACTTGAATGTGGGCTCAGAGATATCATAGAAGGAGATAGAAAAATCTCTGTCTTTTGGGAGTGATATTCAGTGGTGGTAACAACCACTTTTTTGATAATGCCGACAAGAGGAATTGCTTCTTAATATAATAACCCTTGACTATGAAGGTCACATGGCCATGTTCTCTAAGTTCTAGGGGGAACCCTTCATACATAGAGCAAATGTTTGGAGATAGATTAATTATTCTTTGGCCTTTGTTGACGAAATTGCCCCCTCGGGGTTGATAGGTTGCCATCACCTAGCCGAGGTGAAAGACCACCATGGAAGCTTGTTTTCCTAGATTCAGACCCATCAATTGGGAGATTTTTCCCCTTGAGCCATAAGCAGTGAACCGATGCTATAACAGTAGCTTGCCCAATATTTTCACACCCATCGATTATGAAGAGGAAATGGACTTCGCCCAATTTTGACAAAACTTGGCTGGGCACATCAAGAAGAGAGAGAGAGAGAGATAAGCAAGATGGTTGCGAGCACTTACTGCTATGTGCTTATTCAAAGATGCCTAATAATTTCCATGAGTTCTATTAATAGCACCGACCGAGAACTCCCAAATGCATTAGGCTTGCAAGATTACACTAGGGCCGTGAAGGGTACCATCATGGGCAAGCTGTGGTGTTCAAACACATATCCAAACGAAAATCTACGTGGGGTGGCTCTTATTCCCATCAATCTTTGATGAAAAGAATGATAATCTAAAAGAAGGGATCACAAAATGATTTCTTAGACTAATCTGGGTGAGGAACCGACCACCTGGGACTGACCATCGGTGCTGATGGATGAGACTGAGTACTTCGGTAGGACAAACAGTTCACATGGCGCCATCTATCACTTGCTTGACTTAAATAGCCCAAGAGAATCCTTGAGCCTAAGGACAAACCATAACCTGCTGCTTGATGTGAAGCCGATCACCACTTGAGAGTTTTGTTCAACTGATACGAAGGTCGAAATAGTGCCGCTAGTTGCAGAGAGATATTCAAGAGAGGAGACCGTGCAAGGTCACTTGTCCGGAGGTAGTGCCGAACACCACTTGATGGGCTGACCACCAAAAATATTTTGGGTTTAGCTAATGCCGAGAACTATAGTTGAGGCCGAGGCCTTGCTCCGAGAACACGTGGCTTCGGGACATACCCTTGCTGTGAGTAGTCCCCCGATGCCATGCCAAAATAAGGGGACTTTTGCGGCCGAGATGCCTTGATGATGCCGAGTCTCTATTGTGACCGAGAGACTACTTGCGGCTGTTGTGAGCCGAGGTAGGGCTGCTTCTTGGGGACTTGAAGTGGCAATGCCGATCCCCAATGATCTCTGGAGGGGTGCACCGACAGTGCACAAGGTTTGCCTCTTTTCTTTTTTTTTTTGTAGTTGTGATACGATTGACAAAGAGTGATTGCTGACAAGCTTTGCATTTTTGCATGAAGATATAAAATAGTGAGATATCCTGAGTTCTATCAACATTAAAATAGTACTGATATGTCGATCCCCGTGAGCTTTCGATACACTAACTGTGCGTGCTGGATCTTTGCACAATATAAATACGAGAACAGATCTCTCCCTTGGTGAACTCGAGTGAGTCAGTCGAATGATCAACCCTGCTGCCTGGGACGGCCTGTGAGGTCCGGTGGTAACCTGGAACGATAACGAGAGACCCTCGTGGGTCAATGGAACGATCTAGGAAGGTTGAGGAAGGTGCCTAGAACAAAGAAAGACAAGTTAGAAGGGCGCCGGAGTGTTTTCTGGCATATCCCCTCCGACGATCAAGTCAGTTTTTGAGAGAGAGAAAGAAGAAAACACTGAGTATAATTCATAGTAAAGATTTTTTGTTCTCACTTTTCTTGCCTTTTGCGATGAGTATTTATACCTCAAATACTCATGATTGCTGTCAGTGTGGTCAGTAGGTGATCATTAAATACAGGCAACGTGCGCATTGATTCCTACGAGTAATGTCTTCTCTTTTTAATTGCTCGGGATCCCGAGCAACCAAGGCCGTGTCATCGGCATGCCGACTGTTTAATGAGCTCCTCTCGGAGAGGATGCAATAAATGTCCAGCCTTAGAGACGTTTATTGCCTATCACTTCCGAGTCTTACCGCATTGAATGCAGTCTCATCAAGGGAATGGTGTAATTANGATAGTTCTTGTTGACCATATGTGACGCCGAGGCCTTATGCACACTCCATTTGATTTGAGTGCATTTGCCGATCTTTAGGCTGATCGACAAGCATTGATCCATGGGGTTGATCATGGTGGGTGAGTGATTCATAGTGGCTGAGAGCTTTATAGTAGTGTCTGAGGAGTGAGATCGACCATTCAAAAATGCCGNACTATGCCACGCGTCCGTTCCCGATTGGCTGTGGCCCCTGCCTTCCTGTGCATTCTGACACCAATTGCGTAAGACGAGGTCATGATAACTAACCTAGCCTAGCCTAGGCTATTGACCTGTACATCAGTAGCTCTACAGGAGAAGAGAATGTCATCCTGAACATTGGTACATGTCGGTACCGAGGGGGGGATTGGTACATATAGCGACCGATGTACCTATATCAGACCGAGGGATACGTGTCGATACGTAAACGTACTGGATGCCACTTAATCCCTATGACAAATACCTCGGGGGAGAGGGACTTTGTGAACCGATGCGTACGTAATCTTAGTAACAAGAATTAGTAACACCGAGGACACGTGTTTTCATTTTGGAGTATTTCGAAAATGTCACATCACTAACGTCGAGGAATTAGATCATTGTTCTTGTCACTTTGAGGGCAGAGTAGATTAGAGCTCCAGGTGAACTCAGAATGTCATCCACAAGGGAATAATGGAAGGCTTTTTTTCCTTGATGGACAATAAGACATATTCTGAAGTGGGTTTATGTTGCCATGGGGCAAGAAAAGACTGAATGTAGTTTTGTCGTTGATAGAACTAATATCTTGGACCATTTTCTAGATTTGTCGATGTTGCTGAATAGCTTATGGGCCAATGTAGACCGTCTCCCGAGTTGGTGATTGTGTCAACCAACGGGTTTTTCAAGTTGTGCTTCATGGAGATGGAGATGATCAAAAAAGGAATCTCATGGTGTCTCAAACAATTGCAGCGATCATCATCAATGATGCTCAAAGGTGAGACCGACCACTTTCCTAGGAGGGGGCCGACCACCTAAGAAGCTGGACTCGTCTAATGATGCCGATTATAGACCTCTTTGGATTGCTTGAGGTGATCAATATTGGCAAGTAGGGGCCCAAAAATAGGTGAAACTTCTTTTTTTTTCTTGTACTCAAAATGATAGTTCTTGTTGACCATATGTGACGCCGAGGCCTTATGCACACTCCATTTGATTTGAGTGCATTTGCCGATCTTTAGGCTGATCGACAAGCATTGATCCATGGGGTTGATCATGGTGGGTGAGTGATTCATAGTGGCTGAGAGCTTTATAGTAGTGTCTGAGGAGTGAGATCGACCATTCAAAAATGCCGATCGCCTTGGTCATTGATGCCGACTAGAGTAAAACAGTTCCGACCATCATTTAAGTGATGCCAAGATCCTCTAGGTATTCGATTAGGGGACGCATGCCGATCACCTTGACTAATTAATTCATGGTATGCCGAGTGTGGTTTGTAACCGTTGATTGCTTTGGAACAGTATCCGAGAAGTGATACCAACCGCCATTAACTATGGGGCTCGGGGTAGTGCTAATGAGAGCCCGAATGCGCTGGGTATATCGGCTTGACAGAAAGGGCTACTGGATGACAGAAAACCGAGAGCATGGGTTCCGATTCATGTCGACCACCTAACACCGCTCAGTGCATCGAAGTTGCTGGCCTCATGTCTAGACCATTCCAAGGATTCCTGGGAATAACTGGTCTTTCTCAATAGCACCGAGGTACGCTGAAATTCAGGTGATGGTGGGATCAAACGCCACTGCATGATCTACTTTGTATTTGCCGACCATCTTCAGGTTGTAGTTACCACCGAAAGGAATCAGCCGAGTTCAACACGAGTTCTACAATGCTGAAAACAAAGACAGATGCATGCTTCCAATAGGAGAACTTTGTCTCTTGCTAGGCATAACATGTGATATTTAGCCAACTTTAAATATCTTGGTGCTTGTGTTTACTTGCATCAATACACGTGATGTAGCTGATCTCAAGAGCAAAACAAGGCAGGCATAGTAGCCTCTGTCTATAGTGAAAGTTGTCTACAGAATTGAATATGTGGTCCCACAAAGTGAAGTGGACCATGGACTTGAGCATGACTTAGCTTATACTTTTTACACTTCAAGAGATTTTCGTTCTCTCTGCCTCCTGCATGACACAATGACATGTAAATAAGGGCCGAGGCATGAAATGACATCCAAAACAAAGGACTTGGCACTTGGCCCTCGACTTAGCTTGTACTTTTGCACTTTAGGAGAACGCCGTGTTATTTCTACTGTGCGCACAGTAATTTGACACTAAAAGGGGCCGAGATACGCAAAAATAAAAAGACCAAGCAAAGTCCTTTTTTTGAATTTTCATTTTACTCATGCTAATGGTGAGGAGGGAGAGATCATCTAGCAAAGATAATAACAAGGACGACTTTGAGCAATGACCCATATATTTTATGATAGCGTTCATGAGTTCAACTACGGGGTACCTACGACGTGGATTCAAGTTCCAAATCAATTCTTTTTGGCGTATATAGACATGTTTTATGAGCAAATGAATTCTTTTTGGCGTATATAGACATATTTTATGAGCAAATAATGGACAGCTGCTACATGCACCACCTAACAATGTGCAACCATAACCTTGATCGCTAGGTGTGTGATAAAACAAATCACTTATCTTTGTGTTTGCTGCAGAGCTCCATCGATGAGGATATGTTATAGGTAAATGTCCAGAGTGCCATAACGGCAAAATGAAACACCAAGCTAAAGGCAGTGTGCTTGAATGTCCACCACTTTATAATAAGAGGTTAGTAATCTACTAAGTGTCGAGTGTGTCTGGTCTTTGCTTTCGCCAAATTCAGTGCACAGATATGTGAAATAAGGAGACATCCCGAATTCCATCCACATACAAAATAATAATAGTGACATGCCGGAGCTCCATCAGTTGAACAAATATAGAGAGACCAAGTCGAGCGAGTGACTAAATGCAAAAGCACTTTCCCGTAGTCGAACTTTTTCTAGATCTCAAGACTTTTTGATGCGTCGATTCCGGGGAGGGGGTCATTCTCGGCGCCTTGGTGGCATGATTGAAGGTCCGTTACGGTGCAAACTTCCTTCTTGAATCTAGTGGGAATGAACTTTGGACATGGAATCCACAAGTGCACAATGGAAGGCTCCACTACTCAGGTGCATTGTGATAATGCCGAGGGGTTTCTAGTAGAATAATTAGCAAGGGCGGCCGAGGATGCCTCATGTTGTCTATGCCGAGACCGAGATCAAAACTTTGAGTATCCGACCACCATTTGCATGATTCAAGAGCAGGAAAGGCTGTCCCGATGTTGCAAGAATATTAAAGATCTTACAGGAGTATTGAATGGCCCCCCAAAATATGGAAGTGGGTTTTATATTTAGCATATGGCAAAACAAAGGATTCAATGAAGGTGTGAACAACTTGCAAAGAATATGGAAATATTAGTTTGGCATGTTGACTAGGACTATTTGTTTTTTTTAGGAACAGACCAAGACTGGGTTCTCCATGCAAAGGATTTCATGGTGGGGTCATCTAAGAACATTACAATGTTCTGTGTTTCTATGAGTTTAGAAGAAAAACCGAGCGGCCGAAGTCAGGACCGAACTCAATATGCTTACCAAATATAATAAATCGAGACTCATGAACAGATGATACAAGGTACTGAGAAGGGTATCTGGATTATGCAGAGCCCATGGACAGACGAAATGAAGATTTTGAAACGCATAGCATCATTTCCCACAGACAGTGCCAAATTGTGCGGGCAAAAATTCGCACAATCCCTAGAATACTGAAGGTGCGTCCTTAGTCTTCGAATCTCATCCGGTCCTTGAACTGCAAAGCAGAAAAAGGTTAGAGGGACCCCCGGCGTTGAGCCAAGGGAGGCCCCTCCAATGCCTAAGTTAGTATTGCAATCAATACATGAATAAGTGAGTGTATGAATTAAAAAATAATATAAGTGTGTGTGGAGTATGGGGCCAAGGTGCTCATACTTCAGGCCCCTTCTTTTTTGGGTCTTCACCCGTATATATAGAGAACGTTAGAGAACTACTTATTCTACTGTCCATCAATCAATGCAGGGAAATAGACATAGACTAGTTTGCCAAAATACTCATTACTGACTCTTTGAGTTGACACCTTCTTGAGATGTGTATCTTTGCATGTCTTGTAAATTGTGCTAGACTCCAATTGGTCCATCAAAGAGGCTGGCAGCTTTGTCTTGGGAGGATAAATCAGGGGTCTTATTGTGATACACCCATGTGATGTGGGATCCTCTCCATTGATGCAAAATATGGTCCATCAAAAGCCAACTAGCCGGATCTTCCGGTAGTAGAATCATGATTATTACTCGCAATAGGGAGATAGTACGTGATGACCCATATTGTTTTGTTCTTGAAAAGCGGGCATTAAGTGATGAAGAGGGCTGCGAGTTTTTCAATGCAAGGATGGGCTCTTTTATCCCCAAGAAGTTCGAAGAAATTGGGAGAGGAATTGTGATGAGGTGCATGGGCTTGCCATTGTTGATTTGTAAACTGGGAGGCAAATTGTCAAAGAGAAGAGCTACCCAGGAGCAGTGGTATATGGCACTAAAGGAGATTAATCATGACCAAATATTGCTCATAGAAAGTGTTGTTGATGGATTAACCTCAAATTTTAAAAAAATGCCTTTTATGTTTTGATATTTTCAATGAAGACTCTGAAGTTCCAGTGAGAAGAGTAATTGCATATTGGGTTGCTGAAGGATTGTTGCATGAAAAAATAGACACAGCAGAAGCCCCTGAATGTATTGCTGAGAAGTTTCTAATGGAGTTAGTACAACAAATCTTGATTGTGGTGGCAAAATGGAAGCTCAATGGCAAAGCAAAAACATGTCGCATGCACCCTCTCTTGAGGGCTTATTGGTTGTCAAAAGTCATGGTAGTTAACTCGGTTCCTCTCAAAAGCAAAGTAGCAAAGGACTGTTGCATGAAAAAAGTAGTTAACTTGAAATTTTATTAAACGGTAACTTAGCGTAAGGTAAATGGATTAAAAATTTCGTAAGTAGCAATCCTTCATCTAACCAAAAGGAATATTTTTTTTTTTTTATGAGCCCTACCCTACATGTGAGTTTCCAGGAAATAACATATGCACAACTTAGTCTTCATTATGCACATATTTCTACCAAAGAATACAGCATTTTTCTCATTGGGTAATTACATCAAAATTTCCTAATGTATCTTTGTTTTTTTTTCTTGGGTCCCCTAGATTTCCTAAGATTTATTGGTTGATCAAACGGATCCTCTCTTACTTGAAAAATAATAATTTCACCCCCTAATGTTTTGCTGCTGATAACATCTAATCCCCTGATTGTATTATCAATTAGAGGGATTGTCAATTTTTTACTATATCATAACATTTATAGTAAAAAATTTATTAATCTTGCTCCCATCAGGATAAATCTGCCCCTTCCCCCGTTACGAACTACATATATATATGATCTTTTAAGAAGTGAGCATCTATATTTTTAATGAGGTCCGTAGAAAGAATAAGAAATGTGATTTCAATTTATTTCTGACTATCAATAGGATGCGTGAATTTAAGAAAGCGGTTTGTGTTGGCCAAATCAATGAGCAAATACTTTTGAAGGTTTGGGACGAAGATGGTTGAGATAAGAAGAAGATATTAACTTCATGCATTTTGTATTATGTTGTGTGGTGATGTGTTTCTGAAGTATCTTATAAATTTGGAATTTTGGACGTTCACTCTATAACGTGTTTTAAATTCAGGCAGACGTAACTCAGAACAAACAATATTATACAACATTATCTTAAACTCTTTTTTTTTAAGACCAAATTACATAGAAACTATAATTTATTCCAGGTGGAGTTGCAAGGAAGTGAACTTGCATAGGACTATAACAAGTCTAGATTGTTTTCAGGACCCAAAAATGTGACTTGCTAAGAAACTATTTATACATGACTTAGTCTTCATACGTAAATAATTCTACAAAGGAATGGGACTTTTTTTTGTTACGCTAATTGCATGTAGTGTTTTTTTTTTTCAATTTATTTTTCGATTTTTTAGTCTGTATTGCATGAATAATTGTAAAACAGAGGAGCATTTTGATCAAATGAATTTTTAGCTCATGAAGAGTCTATTAATGATGGATTTGGTTTAAAGAAAAAGAGTCCGAGTCTTGTGTTTTATTTATAATAATGCATGTTGACACGAATACGATACAATTGTCTTTCACTACTATGCCAAAACAACGTTCAATTTCCTACTAGAATAAAAACGTTGCATATGGTTTAACAACGAGTTTGGTGAAAATCTACGCTACATATTCTGAATTTAAAGTCCACTGGTCAAATAAAAATTGAATTTAAACGATATACATAATTTGTGAGTAATTTTGAGCATTCGAGATTTATGTTATACTAAACCGCGTCGGAATTGCTTTAGAATAAGGTAAATGGACGGAAAATTAGATGAGTCTCACATGTGACTTTCCACGAAATTACATATGCACACCTTAGTCTTAGTCTTCATAGTATAGATATTTTCTACCAAAGAATGCAGTTTTTTTCTCATTGAGTAATTACATCAAAATTTCCTAATATTTCTTGGTTTTTCTCTTGGGTCCCATAGATTTCCTAAGATTTATTGGTTAATCAAACGGATCCTCTCTTGTTTGAAAAATAATAATTTCACCCCTTAAGTGCATCTCCAATGGTGTGTTTGTTAATCTAAATTCAGTAGTTAAAATAAATATATTCAACACTTATTAACTAAGCCTGTTTGATAACCAAAATTTAAAATCTCTTAATATATTATGTGCTCCTTAAAAGGATGCTACAATATTAAGTAGAAGATCTCTAATTTAATTCTGAAAACTGAAAGCGCTCAACAAAATTATTTTTAATAATATTTATAATATGACAATTATATCCTGAAATATTTTATAATTCTATTAAAACACTAGTCATAATCCGTGCCTAAAGGCATGTTAAAATATAAAATTCGAGCGTTCAAAAAATCGATCTCATTATATTAATTTTTTTCAAAATATATTAACTAAAAATTAATCAAATATTAAATGATTAAATATATGATAAAAATGAGTGATATGATATTTTTAGGAAAGAAATATATAAATGATTAAACATATGATAGAAATAAGTGATGCGATTTGAGATTTGAATCTGACAAAAGGATGGTGGATGAGGTAAGTGATTGATGATGGTTTTGAGGAAGAAAATATGATTATGACAAAATTCAAACACACTCCTATTTTATTATATAGATTTAAATTATGATCATGAAAAATGAGTTGACTTTAAGCAAATATATTTATTGACCCAACCAACGTGGTTAAATAGACACTGAAAATAAGGGAGAGGGAGATAGAGCAGAGAGACAGGCTAAAAACTGATTGCTGCATGTTTGAGTGAGAATTTGGGGCTTCTCTAATTTAAGTGAAGCTTTGGTTCTCCCTCTATTTGGGATGAGTTACTACTAAAAAACTCAAATAATTACGTGTTACCCAAAAAATGTAAGAAAGCAAACATGCAATGGATCATGACTAAATGGCATCTTGACTGGTTTTAGGGATATTAGGAATAAGGGAAATGAGCCCCAAATGTGACTTTCCAGCTAACTGTATATGCATGACTTAGTCTTCCTGTGCAAATAATTCTACCAAGGAATGCAACCTTTTTCTGTGGGGTTGATTAAATCTAGATTTTGCAAGATTTGTTGGTTTTCCCTTGGGTCAAACACGTCAAGATTTTCAAAGATTTATTTGTCAATCACTTTCCTGAAAAAATAATTTTGTCACCCTAATGTGTCGTTGTTGGCAACATCTAATCCCTTGACGTTACAATCAATTAGAGGGATCGCCAATTTCTAATTACGATAGAACATTTTGGGTCTACAATCCCTAAATTCGTTATTCTTCCTCCCATTAGGATAAACTGACCCCTTCCCATGTTTCCAACTTTGTAATATAGCATAATTTAATAAAGAAGTGAAATCTTTCTTAGTAGTGGTGTATATAGGATAATTTAACTAAACTCTTAAACACCTTTTTTTTGGCCTAAGTACAACGCAAAGTTGGAAAGAGCTAAACTTGCAAGTGACTAAACCGCGTCTAGATGGCTTCGAGGAGCCATAAAAGTCACTTGCTAATAAACTACTTATGCATATCTTAGTCTTCATATGTAAATAGTTCTGCCAAGAAATGTAACTGCAAATAGCCCCACACGTGAGTTTCCAGAAAGTTACATATATGCACACCTTAGTCTTCATAGGGCACATATTTCTTCCAAAGAATGCAGTCTTTTTCTCACTGGGTAATTACATCAAAATTTTCTAATGTTTCTTGGTTTTTCTCTTGGGTCCCATAGATTTCCTAAGATTTGTTGGTTAATCGAGCGGATCCTCTTTTGCTGGAAAAATAATAATTTCACCCCTTAATGTTTTGTTGTTGATAACATCTAATCCCCTGAATGTATTGTCAATTAGAGGATTGTCAATTTTTGACTACATCATAACATTTTAGATTTACAATCCCTAAATTTATTAATCCGATCAGGATAAATTTGCCCCTTCTCTTGTTACCAACTACACATATAGGATCTTTTAAGAAGTGAGCATCTATCTTTGTAGCGAGGTCCATAGAAAGAATAAGAAATGTGATTTCAGTATATTTCTGACTATGAATAAGATGTGTGGATCTAAGAAACTGGTTTGTGTTGGCTAGATTCAAGAGCAAAGACTTTTTTAGGTTTGGGACCAAGATGGATGAGGTAAGATGAAGATATTAACTTCATGAATTTTGTTTTATGTCTCGTGGTATGTATGTTTGAAGTATCTTATAAATTTGAATTTTGGACGTTCATTTTGTAATGTGTGTTAAATTCGGACAGACTTAACTCAAAACAAACAATATTATACAGCACTATCTTAAACTATTTTGTTTTTTTGAACAAGTAACATAGAAACTACAGTTTATTCTAGGCAGAGTTGCAAAGAAGTAAACTTGCATATGATTATACGATGTCTAGATCACTTTCAGGACCCAGAAATGTGACTTTCTAGGAAACTAAACTTTTTTTGTTAGGTTAATTGCATGTAGTGTATTTTTTTTCCCAATTTTTTTGTCTGTATTGCATGAATCATTGTAAAACTGACAAGCATTTTGATATCAAATGAATTTTGAGCTCATGAATAGTCTATTAGTGATGGATTTGGCTTATAGAAAAAGTGTCTAAGTCTTGTGTTTTATTTACAAATATGTGTGTTGACACGAATACGATACAATTATCTCTCACTATCATGACAAAACAGTTTTCAATTTCCTCTTAGAATAAGTAACATAATCGAACGAAAATAAAAGTAGGCGCAAGTGTGACTTGCAAAGAAACTACCCATGCATACCTTAGTCTTCCTATGCAAACAATCCTCCAAAAGAATGCAACTTTTTAACATGGGTTAATTGTATCAAGATCCCTTGCAATGGCCCATCATAGTATGCTCAATGTGTAAAATTTCAATTTGAATATGTTTAATTGGATATGTATATGTATTTTTGATCGAATATTTGAATCCAAGTATATTAATTTTCAGTGATCAAATTGGATATACCAATATCTAACCCAACTCTAGTTCAATTTGAATTACATTGACATGATAAAATTGAGTAATTCCTTGTTGTATTGAGTTGAAATTTGAAATAATCTATACAAATCTAACGGATTCGTATTTGGATTGTGAAAGTAATATCCACAAAGTAGATACATTGGATTCTCAACAATTTTTAAAAATAATTTTTGAATTTAGATTGGTCAAAATTCTATACTAATACAAGCCAAATTAAAAGTTTTTTAGGTGGTTTTTTTTTTTGAAAAACTCTTTGTAACTTTTGGAAGAAATTAGAAAGGTGATAAGTAAAAATGACATGAAGGCTACTTAATTCAAAATTAGTGACTTTTGGCTAAAGATACCAATTCAAATAGTTACATCTTTTCATAAAGTCACCATTGATACATTTTGAATCAAAAAATACTATTTCAAATTCCTTTTTTTGAAGCCTCTAATGCCTTAAACTTCAAAAATATTTCATTGAACAATTATATCTTTCCTAGTAGAATTGTTCTCTCATTTTTTTTTCTCTCCATTCTCTATAATTCATGTATATCCATTCTTTTCTATTCAATCTAGTATTCTAGTTTCTACAGAGTTATAATACTAGAAGATTACTATTTAATTTCTTTATGGTATTTGAATACTAGAACTGAGTGACGACCCCAAATTTATTCATCAATTCCAATTCAATGCCTAATGTTGTTTCTACATTGCTAAACTGCGTCTAGAAGACCATATTGACTCTCTCTCTCTCTCAAATTAGACACTATAGTATTTTGAATGGGAACATGCAAGGAAGCCACCTACACGGATTGGTTCGATGGTTGAACTCTTAAACTCTTAGTTTTTATTTTTTTTGGCCAAGTAAAGTAAAAAATGCAATCTATTCGAGGTAAAGTTAGAATGAACTAAACTTGTAAGTAGGGTTGGTAGTCAAATGAGTCTAAGTCAAGTTCGAATCGAGCTTAAAAAGTTTGTTTTTTAATTGAACTTAAAAAATTGTTCAAGTTTGGCTCGTTTCCTAAACGAGCTAAGCCTGAACGAACTAAAAGTAAGTCGAGCTCAAGCCGAATCCAAGTATTTGCACATAAAAGAGTTGAGTCTGTTGAGTTTGAACTGAGCTTGTAGGACTTATTTTTTAAACGAATCTAAAATTTATTCAAATTCGGACTCGTTTTAAAAACGAACTGAGCTTGAACGAGCAGAGCTCAAGCCAAATTCAAATAATTCAGTTTGATTAACAGCCCTACTTGTAAGGGATCAAACCGCTTCTAGATGGCTTCTAGGTGCCATATATGTCACTTGCTAAGAAATTACTTATGCATATCTTAGTCTTCATATGCAAAGAGTTGTTTGGATATGTGTATTGAATGATTATTTATAAAATTAGAATTTTTTATTTAATTTTGTTAGCATATGAATGAAATGGATTTTTAGCATCCGGATCGAATGAATTTTTTTTTTTTTTTTTTTTTTTAGTTTCGTTACAATTTGGATTGAATGAAGTAAACAAACCCGATAAGAAAAATAAAAAGCAAATGCCATGTGAAAAAAATACTAATAACCAGATGGGTAATAAATTCATAGTTTGTCACAATAGTTTAGACAAAGCACTTGATCAATCTTTTCTAACCAGATGGGTAATAAATTCATGAAGCTAAACAACTCATTGATTTTCTCACCCCATACTAGTCTAGAATTCTTGAATTGTTGGAGGATTGGATTGTATATGTTCAGACCCAAGGGATGTAAATTGGGTGGAATAACTCGAATCCAACTCAAAATATTTAGACTTGGGAAAAAGAAATCACAAATCGATTTGTTGAGCAAGACTTAAATTATGATTTCGGGTTTTGGAGACCCAATCAAATAGATATATTTGAGTAAAACTCGAGTTGAACCAAAATTTTAATTATTTAATAAATAGTAAATCTCAATAAATAGTGAGACTCACACTAAAACCAATAATTATAATTATCAAATATATTTTTCAATGGAAATTTTGATTTGAATAGCTCTTATCGAAAAATCAAACCCAATCTTAACCTGACAGCGTAACACGAGTTAAACCAGAGTTCCAAAAACATTAAATATTGACAATACTCCCCAGTTTGAATTCATTTTATAATTCAAATTGAATATCAAATTATGAATTCAATTCCTATAATATATGTACCCTGTTCCTGTTAGACAACTCTGCCAATTATTTCGTCTTAGCCCGAAAGACTTTTGAATGCGAGGAAGACGCAAAGTTCTTCCGAGACAAAAGAAAGCCAACAGGATGCTTCCCAGTGGACGATAATGGCAACCACTGTTAAATAGCTAGCTTCTTGAACGCCCAAACGTCTCTCTCTCTCTCTCTCACCATTCGCCACCATTTTCCTTAATTTGATCTAATTGTGAACCATTCCAACAAGCTCATGGAAGAAGAATAAGGCGGTGACATGGCGCAAGTCGCAGCAGCAATAGACTATATTCGTGAGAATCGGGATAATTTTATGCTCGAATCAAAGCACACGAAAATATGTGAACCAATAGTTAGAAAACTGGATCAGGTGCTTGTTATTCTGGAAAGACGAATCGAACGGCGACGAGCAAAGACTTTTGCGAATGAGGCGCTCCGACTCACCAAAAATGCGGTTGATCTCTGGCGTCCGTTTTATTACAAAAAAAGGGGAGATGAACTTGAGCCGTCTGAAATAAGCGCATTCATCAAGGTTTTTGAGCTCATTGAGAAACAGTTCGCAGAGCTCATCAGAAGGGAAACTGGAATTGGTCCACCTATCGGAGAAGATCATGGACGAGTTGTCGCCTTAGAGGAAGATGTGCAGCTAGTCACTTCACGCTTGATCTCAAGGAAGATGGTTCATGAGATGGTAGCAATCGTTGGACGAGGAGGAATCGGGAAAACAACTCTTGCCCGAAAGGTCTATGACAGTGCGGTTGTCCGCAAGAGTTTTGATTGCCACGCCTGGGTGACTTGTCCTGAGAATTTACATCGCACAAATTTTCAGGTCAATATAGCGGTGCAAGTTATGCCGTCGAAAAAATTGAAAAATGCAGAGTCCATGAAGAAACTGTTAGCCAGATTCTTGGAAAGTAGGAGGTATCTCATAGTTTTTGATGGCATACAGACACCTCAAGATTGGAATATCGTTCAAGAACTACTGCTGGCAGGATGCAAAGGTAGTAGAATCATTACCATTACTAGCAGAAGGGACATAGTACATGATGGTCCAGATTGTTTTGTTCTTGAAAAGAGGCCATTAAGTGATGAAGAGGGTTGGGAGTTATTAAATGCACGGGTAGGTTTTAGTATCCCAACGGAGTTGGAAGAAATTGGGAGAGGAATTGTGATGAAGTGCACGGGCTTGCCTTTGGCAATTTGTAAAGTGGGAGACGAATTGTCAAAGAAAGAAGCCGCCCAGGATCAGTGGTATATGGTACTACAACAGATTAATCAAGACCAATTATTGTTGTACGATAGCTTAGACATGGCTGCCGATGCACTACCCTTCAATTTTAAGCAATGCCTTCTCTATTTTGGACATTTCCATGAAGACTATGAAGTTCCAGTAAGAAGACTGATTGCATGTTGGGTTGCCGAGGGATTGTTGCAGAAAATAATAGATGTAACAGAAACCCCAGAACATGCTGCTGAGAAGCTTCTAATGGTGTTGGTACAACAAAACTTGATCATGGTGGCAAAACGGAAGCTCAATGGCAAACCGAAAACATGTCGCATGCACTATCTCTTGAGGGATAATTGGTTGTCAAAAGCTAAGGAAGCAAACTCTCGTCCTGTCAATAGCAAAACAGTTGCCTATGAGCCTTCCCGTGGCAAAGGTATGATCCTCCGACTTGCTGATCATCTTAACAAGAAGGATGACTCCTTCCCACACATTCATGGCAACAATACCATAAGTAGTTCTTCTTTCAAAAAAAATTATTTTGATCTCTGTTCCTTTGTATCATTTGATTTTCGGGAAGGGCCTCTACCTGGAGAAGAATTAGGCAACTTTTTTCGTAAATGCATTGCGGTGGGATGCTTTAAGAAGCTACGAGTAGTTGATCTTGAAGGTGTATTTCGGCCTAAATTACCCGACTCCATCGGGAAACTGACTCACCTAAGGTATTTGGGCTTGAGATGGACTTATTTACAAACACTTCCTTCATCAATTGGGAAGTTATTGAACCTTCAAACATTGGATTTAAAGCGCACATATATCAGCAACCTTCCCGTTTCCCTATGGAAGATGCAACAACTACGTCACCTATACTTGAGCGAAATTTTTCGTTGCAGATTCATGCCTCCACCAAACAACAACACACTAATTGACATCCAAACATTATGGGGAGCTTATGTCAATGAGGAGACCGCTATCAAAGAAGGATTGGACCAGTTGATCAATCTTAGGAAGCTAGGCCTGGCATTTCGGTTAACTCTTTTAGAGCAAAAGGCATTGGCGAAGTGGATTACAAAATTGAACCACCTCGAATCTTTAAGGTTGAGATCGCTTGATCATGAGGCAGCTCAAGCTTCAGACATATACTTAGAGCCACTGTCAGACCTCAAGAAGCTTTCGAGCTTGTATTTGTTTGGAAGGTTAGCGAATCCAATTATCATGTACAACTTTCCTGAAAGTCTCATTGAGATTACCTTGTCAGTGACGGGACTGATGTATGATCCTATGCCTAATTTGGAGAAACTTCCAGATTTAAGGATCCTAAGGTTATTTGCAGGCTCCTATTGTGGGAGAAAAATGGTTTGCTCTTCTGGAGGCTTCCCTTTTCTTCGCATCTTGAAACTTTGGGAGCTGGAGGAATTGGAGGAATGGACAGTGGAGGAAGGAACTCTACCAATTCTAAGAGAAGTAGAGATTCGATCCTGCAATAAATTGGAAATGATTCCAGATGGAATGAAACACCTGCTTCACTGTTGTGAATTAATGATAACACGTATGCCGGCAGAATTTAAAACAAGAATTAGTGAAAGTCAAGGGCAAGATTGGCATAAGATTGCACATGTACCTTCCATCATCATGAAAGATTGATATTGCATAAAAGCTGGCCTTTTCCCTGTGTGAGGTTAGTCTTTCTATTCCTGCTGCTTTGTATATCTAGATAGCTTTTCTACAAGTTATCTATTGATGGTGTTCAATGCATAGCAATTTTAAGCCTTTGGCCTTCTTGTTGACTGGTGCTGATTAAATCTGCAACACTTTTTAGTGGAATTAGATTTTTTCTCTACATCGTTAGAAGGCTTTGGGGCCAACACGCTCTGTAGAGATAGAAAAGGATATTCGGTCTAATCTCTTGCTCAGTATCAAGTATTGGTTCTAATTTGAATCATATGTCTGTGGTTTCTTCAGTCATAAATTTGTCATTTGATGTTTTGTGAACATGTTCCAAATTTCTATTTTACCTACAAGAAATGACTTGCATATATGTTCGCAAAAAATGGGTCTTACAACTATTCTTCATAAAGTAAGTTGGGTATAGGTTAGGACCAACTTTTATACTTGTTCTTCAAAGAATTTCTCACATAGTTTTCCTTAATCCAATTATTTGGCTCCTGCTAACATCAAACTTCAATTGGGAAATGAAGTTATATATGAGGTAATTGATGCGCATGTTTTCTCCCACCGACACAATTGCGTGATCATTGCCTAACATGGAGAAGAGAAAAAGAACATAAGGAAATAAATAAAGAAAAAGAAAGGCAATAAAAATGAACACAATACAAATTAAGAAATAAGTATTGGCATCATTGGAAACTTTTTGATTTGGTTCTAATTTTCTTAGATGCAGATTTTTTTACAAAACTTGTTTGATAGTTAGGTTAGCCTTCTAAGTAAATTTGGAGTTATTTTTAGTCAGAGAAAATTCTAGGGCAGGTATATGATGATACTGCTCAGAATTATAATCCCTGATGACAAAGCTAAATCACTCTACTTTTGCTTGGAAAGTAAACTATGTTACTAGGTCATACAGCATAGGCTAGCACATAGTAGAAGCATATTATTTTGCTAGTAGTTCTTGTAAAATTCATAGTTTGGCATGTTCATGGCTTACAATCCTGTTTGATGTGCTTCATACCTTATTTTTGACCTTTGTGTTGTGATTTCCGTTTAATTAAGTGGATGAATTAGAAAAAATGAAATGCCCACAATGTGTGATTTTTAGTGTAAGAACTGAGTTAAAGAACAGAGGACACAAACAGGGGAAAGAATTCTGCATAAAGTTTTGCAGAGTTGGTGCTCTTTCTATGACATAGTTTCTAATCAGTTGGCGCTTAGATTATAACTGAAAAGGCCTCCACATATTTACATGCAGCCTTAAAAATTCTCTCCAATGAACTCTATAGATCTTTATTTTCCTTTTTTGAAAATTTTAAATCAATTCTAGCAGCCATATCATGGTTGAGCAGAGACCAGGTGACTCGCGGGTCATCTCAATTTTTTGTATGTAGGAATAAGGAAGACGACTCTTGCCAAAAAAATGTTTTATGACAATCCTCAGATTGTCCATCAATTCCACTTGCCATGTTTAAGCTGCATGACTCGAGCATTTTAGACTTGATTTCTCTATCGTGAAACCAGTTGTGGTAGAACTTGTAAAAGTAGAGAGGGAGTGGTTTGTGGAACAATTGAGGGAGAGGCTGCACCATTTCGTGAGCTATTACCAAACGCAGAATAGGAGTGAAAAATCATTACTGGCAGCCAAAGATCAGAATTTTGTTTTTCTGCGTTTTCGGTTGGGCCCAAAACGTTTAGGAAATGTGAACATTTTTGGAAGCATAACCCAAAATAAGAATTTTTTTAGGGATTTTGATTTCGAAACATTTAGTTAGTTTTTGTGCAAGCTTATATGTTGATGGTGTTCAATCATTCCTTTTAATCCCTAATGCCTTGCATTTTCAGTCTTTAGCCTTCCAGCTGTTGGCAAAACTTTTCAGCGGAATGTGATATTTCTCTACATCTCTACAAGGCTTTGGGGCCAGCATGCACGGAAGAGATAGAGAAGGATATTCATTCTAGTATCAACCATTGGTTCTACTTCTTAATATCATGTGTTTTTTCTCCAGTCATTAGTTTACTGCTTGATGTTTTATGAACACGTCCTAAATTGCTATGTTATCTACAAGAAATGGCTTCACTCTTGAGTATGTACTAGTGAAAAAGTGTGTTTCTGACAACTATTTTTAATAAACAAGTTGCTTATTTGCTACAACAAACTTTCGTACTCTTTGTTTTGTAGAATTTCTTGCCTCATTTTCCTTAATCTAATGATCTGGATCCTGATAACGTATATGTCTGGCTTGAAATATGGGGAATGTAGTCATTGATACAATTTCAGTTCAACAAATTTCAATTGGATGAACCTTTGTATTTTTACCAGCATTTGGAGAATGAATTACTCAGAGAAAAGGCGCTTACCATTATCAATCTTTGAACACCTAAAAAGGTCTATTACTATAGCTAGAGTGGATCAGTATCAGGATTAGAACTTCATTTTTTCTCAATACAAATAAAACTGAAAATTCAATCTTACGTGATTGAATTATTTGAAGTTTAATCAGTGTTTTCATTTTTTACATAGTTCCAATAGTATGAGAAATATATCTAGTTTCTCTGCTCTTTTCACCTTTTCTAATTGTTTTCATGTGAAGCCTTAAGTTGGGGTTCTATGTCACTAATGCTGTTGAAATACATTTTAACAAAATTAATGGAGCATTGGGCATGGATAGAACCTAGTTACAATGGCAGAAGAGCAATATCTTTTCCTTTTCTATAGCATATTATGGCTAGAAATAAGGTATATTCATTATGAACTGCAAGCTCAAGGTATTTCAGTTATACGTTGCAACTTTATCGAATGTACAAAAAAATTCATCTTTGAGAATATATATATTTTTATTTTATCTCCCTTCATTGTTTTCCTGTTTCTTTCGAAAACCAGGCAATACTTTCTCTTAGTTTGCCATGTCAAATGATGTTCAAGGCTCCAATGTTCACCAGCTTGATGTTTTCTCCCACGCACACAATTACATGACCATTGCCCAACATGGAGAAGAGAAAAAGAGAATACGGAAATAAATACAGAAAGAAAAAGAAAGGAAATAAAAACAAACATAATGACATTAAGGAATAACTATTGGCATCATTTGATTTTTTTTTTGGTTGGGTTCAATTGTTGTAGATGCAGAAAATTTCACAGAACTTCTTTGATAGTTAGGTTGGCCTTCTGAGCAAATTATGAGTTATTTTACTACGAGAAAATAATAGTGCAGGTTTATAACAACATTAATCAGAATTACGATCCTGGATGAGGAATCTTAACCACTCTACTTTTGCTTTGAAAGCAAACTGTTAGTCATATGGCATAGACTAGGAGATAAAGGCAGTGTATTTTGCTACTACAGTTCCACTTCATAGGTTGGCGTGTTCATAGCTTGCAGTGTTGCCCCTCGTGCTTTCTTTTCCCCTTTATGGTATGATTTCTCTTCAATCAAGGGGCTGAATTACGAAAATGAAATGCCTACAAGGTGTATTTTTAGTATTAGAAGAACTGGATTGGCCATAGGGTAACTGAGTTAAAGAACAGAGGACATGACGGGAAAGAATTCTGCAAAAAGTTCTGGAGAGTTGTTGCTGCTCCTATGATACAGTTTCTGATTTGTTGGGGCTTAGAGTATTACCGAAAAGTCCTCCCTACATGCAACCTGAGTAATTCTTTCCACTGGATTGTACAGACTCTCGGTTTTTGCTTGAATTTACTTTCTAAAAATTCCAAGTAAATTCCTATAGCCATATCATGGTTGATCGGAGACCAAGTGACTCGCGGGCCATCTCTATTGTTTGTATGTAAGAATAGGGAAGACGACTCTTGCCAAAAAAGTTTATGACATTCCCTGGATTTTCCATCTTGCACTTCTCTACCTCTACGGTAGAATTTGTAAAAGTAGAGAGGGAATGGTGTGTTGGACCACTCAGGGTTTCTTAAGGTATCTCACAATTTTGGATGGTTTACCAACACCTGAATTCTATATGCTCTTCGTCAGCTACTTCCAAACACATGGAATGGGAGTGAATTATGATCACTACTCACTGCCAATGATCAAAATTTTGTTAGGACGTGGTGAATTCTATATGCTCTACTTTGTGGTGGTTTTTGTGGGAGATGCTTCAAAATATTGCACATGGTTTATCTTGCAGGCTTGTTGGTTCCCTGAATTATTTGCTTCAATGAGAAAAGTGATTCAGTTGAGGTATTAATTGTTGAATAAAGTATGTGATTACTATTATTTTTTTTTTTTGTGTTTTGATCTAGCATTTTTTGAGTTGTCTTAGAATTAAATGATTTTTAACGGAATTTTGTTAGGACATGGATGCAGTATATTTTGAATTTATGAGACTCGAATGCGATGAATTTGTTTGAGAGAAATGGTCATAGACATGCTATTTTTTGTTCAAGGATTACACAAAATGTGAACGCATCACAAATAAAAAAATTATACAATTTGAATATGACACGACATCCCTCAATTGACATCTTGCTTCCTGAAATTTTAGACTATGATAAATGGATGAAAAACTTGAGCCGACCTTCGTGTGACTTCCCAAGAAACGACATCACTGAGCATAGCATTGTTCTCCGGTTATCAACTACGTATATAGGATCTTTAAAGAAGTGAGCATCTATATTTATAGCGAGGTTCGTAAAAAATAATAAGAAATGTGAATTTACTATACTTGTGACTAGGGATAAGCCTTGTGGCTTTAAAAGAGTGGTTTGTGAGGGCCAAATTAAAGAGCAAAGATTCTTTAGGTTTGGGACCAAGATCAATGAGGTAAGGGTAAAGTCTTATGTTTTCATCCACTATTATGCATGTGGACACTAACACGATACGATTATCCCTTATTACCATGTACTAAGTAATGTATTTGGACGAAAATTAAAAGTAGCCACAATCGTGACTTGCTAAGAAACTATACCCAAGCATACCGGAGTCTTCCTATGCAAATAATTTTCCAAAGGAGCTTAACTTCTTAACATGGGTTAATTGCATCTAGATCTCTTGGAATGGTCCTTCTTTGTAGGCTCAATGGTCAAAATATTAATTTGAATCTAATTAATTGAATATGTATATGTACTTGTGATTCAGTATTTGAATCCACGTGCTTTTAAAATTGAGTGATTGCATGATAATAGAGTTGAAATTTTGATCTTATTTATTCAAATTCAGGCTTAATTGAGTATTGGAATCTTATTTTGGGACTGAATTATCAATTTTAAAGGATTTATATGTGGGTTGTGAAAATAATATTGACAAGGTGAATAGATTAGATTTGAAAATAGATTTTTTTAATCGTTTTTGAATTCATATCGATCAAAATTTAGTACTAAAATAAATGTGTTTACTTCACTATCTTTTATATGCCCAGAAAACTTTTGTCATTCTTTCGATGTGGGATTGGTGTCAAAGTCACATTTTCACTTTCTCACAACACATGAATGTTTTACATAACATCCATCCAGAAAAGACTTTATTTTGAGAATATTTTAACAATCAACACAGATTTGTTAGATTATTTCACAAAAAGTAAGTCAAAAAATCTATATGTCATGAGTTCAAGTTCTATTTGTAGAATAAAACATGAGTTCATCATCTGGTATGTATTTCGCGAGAGATTACGTACGTTCAAGATTTACGTTACACTTATCAACCCAAATAGCATGCGGTTGGAATAATTCCATGTTACCCAAAAAATGTGAGGAAGCAAACTTGCAGTGTGTCATGACTAACCACATCTAGAATGCTTTCCGCAACCTTAGAATAAGATAATATAAATGAGAAACTAAGGGTGTGTTTGGCAGACATTCCAAATGGACTTTTCAGAGCCAAAAGTCCATTTCAATAATTCTAAACTGTTTGTGGACCGTGATAGCTTTCCAAGAAACTACATATGCATGACTTGGTCGCAAATAACTCTACAAGGGAATGCAGCCATTTTCTCTAGGGTTAATTACTTCTATATTTCCAAATTTGTAGTGGTTTTTTTCTAGGTTAATTACATCTAGTTTTACTAAAATTTATTAGTTAATGAAAGGGATTCTCTCTTGCTTTACAAAAAAATATTTCTACCCCTACAATTTTGTTGATAGTAACATCTTACCCCTAACTTTTGTTAATGCAAGAGAAGCCACTAGCTTTGTTGGGCAACATGGGTGTGACGAGGTAATACTAGAAGGTGATTCTACCAATGTGATGAAGCTAATAGTTGAAGATGAATCCGATGGATTTTGTGTTGCTTGATATTAGGAATACTTTGCTTAGCTTTTGTTTTTTTCAGACGTCTACGGTGAGAAGAACAGGCAATAGATCAGCTCATCAATTTGCTAGAAAGGCTAATTTTATTGATAATTGTGATGTATGGAAGAAGGAGGAACCTGATTTTATAATGACCCTCCTTCTTTTAGATATGCATACTTAATTGAATTCCTACTATTTTTTTTTCTATAAAAAAAAAAAATCTTTACTGTCAATTATAGTGGATCATCAATTGTTGACTACATTAGAATATTTTGGGTCTACAATCCCCAAATACGATGTGTTTGCTCTCATCAGGATTCATATGCAACTTTCTCCTGTTTCCAACTACGTATATATGATATTTGAAGGAGTGTGCTTCTTTCTTATTAGCGAAGTATGTGCAAAGAATAAAAAATATGAATTCACAATATACTTTACCAGAAATAGGACACATAATTTTAAAAAACTGGATTGTGGTGGCTAGTTCCAAATCCAACATTATTGAGGTTTGGGGCAAAAATAGATGAGATAAAGTGAAGATATTCTGTTCATGCATTTTGTCTTGCGTTGCTTGGTGACGTGTGTCTCTAATATCTTGTATGTATGAGTTTTCAAATTTCATTTTTATTGAGAAAAGTGTAATTTGGAAGACAATGTACTATGGTTTTGGTTTCTTTTTATGGTGGATTTGTTTGTTTGTGTTGTGGTTGTTTGAATGTTGTTTTTGTTATTTTTGTTATTTTTTTTAATTTGGATTTGATGGTTTTTGATTGTTTGATTGAAGTTATTGGTTGTTATTCTAATCCGAAATCAGACTGAATTGAGTAACTCGAATTCAACTCGAACTTGACCGAATTCAACTTGGACAGTACTCGGATTGAGGTCGGGTTAGGATTGAAAATTTTATATCTATGGTTAGTCCCTCAAAACGCCAAAGTTGCACACCTATTAATTACACTATTCGGAATAGATCTGATTTTCTGTTTTTAACAAAATTGAAAATGAAATGTATTAATATTTATATATGTGGAAGTTTAATTCCAACTAGTTGAAATAGATATGATTTGTTGACAGACATATAGTCTTATTATCTTTTTAAAATTCGTGTAAGTCTATACGTAAACGATTTCCGACTGGGAAAAAAAACTAATAAAGGCCAAGTGTAAGCTTGGTCTAAAGTCCATGGATAGTAGTAAATTGAGTTCAAATAAAAGGGTTTCGAAATTGAGAGAGTTGTGTGCGGGATTAGAAATACCACTTGGGTTAAGTTCGGATAATCCTGAATGGACTCATCTCAACCTGATTTATAGGTCCAGTATTTAGTTGAAGAGCAATGATATATGTATTTAATTTGCGGCCTTAATGATGTGGTTTCAATACAACAATTATATTAATTGTAAATTTTAATATTAAACGGAATCCACTACAGATTCAATGGTTATATTAAAGTAACTTGTTTGATAACTACGCTGAACAGACCTCTGAAAATAAATTAATTTTTAGTTTTATTTTTTCACTCTTTAATTTAAAAATATTTATAAAATATGTCATAACATAAATCATACTCACTATTATTATATTGTAGTCTGTATTTTGCAAAAAACTAATCAATAAATAAATAACTATCATCTGAATAACACAATAAGTGAACAATAACATTTGATCAAAAATAAATAAATAAATAACATCTAAATAAGAGTTTTACTAGAATTGTAAAATATTTTGGGATATAATTGTTATTATTAAAGATTGTTTTGTTGAACGCTTTCAATTTTCAGAATTAAGTAAGGGATCTCCTACTTAATATTGTAGCCTATTTTTAAAGAGTATTTAACATATTAAGAGAGTTTAAATTTTGGTTATTAAATGGACTTAATGAAGAACATTATGTTTTTTTTGTAAACATTATTTTTTTTTTTTTTTGGCAAACATTGTAGTTCTAAACATTATGTTTTTTTTTTTTTGCAAAGTACTTATGAGAAATAAGTTCTAGAAGCATTTTTAAAAAGTCACTCTAAACATACCCTTAAGAGCCTAACTCAATAGAAAAACTTTTTAAAACTTAAACAAGATTTACAAAATTGTATAAGAAAAGGTAGGTCTCAGATTTACAAAATAAATATTTATATTTTTGAAATATATCATGTGACATTTAGTAATGATTTCAAATTTAGATACATGGAAGGAAAATTCATCATTGAATGGATCATTCAATCAGTAATAAATCTTAACAGGAATATCTCGTGAACATGTGTTGACCGGCAAGAATTCACATATTGAAAATATTTAATCCATATCCACAAACACAAATCATCCAATCAATCTCCGCAAGGCTACATCATTTTAGGAAACGTGTATACTAATGTATCAGTATTTAACGAAATCTTCCTGGTAGTAATATACTAACCTTAGCCTCGAACCTATATAAACGAATAGTGCGAATCCTTGGAACCTCACAAAGAACTAAGTACTCTGCTATATAAGTTTGAGTGCAATTCAAGTCGGTCAAACCCACTCATAAAGGAAATGTAATTTATACTTTTCAGTAAAATTCATATATACCATGAACAATAGCTGCATAATTCTTAAAACATAGGAAATTTAAAGAAAACATACATGAGATTGTAAATAAGACATTATTCAAATTCTAGGATTTTGAACCAAAAATGTGCAATCGAATGTAAATCATATATTTCCTCAAGAAACAAATCATATATTTTGTAAAAAATCCAAAAACATATATACATCTATAATATAGATACGTATTAAAGTTAGAAGTATATATATAGATTACCTCTAGCCTCGATGCATTAGGAAGAGAAGAAATCCTACCTTAATTTCAAAGAAAACTGCTCTTATCATGTTTTGTGTGGTTGCCTAAACATTGATTCCCTCAAGATCTATATCGATTTACTCGTTTTCCTCTTTTAGGGTTGAGAAAGATGTAAAAAAAAGTCTTAAAATGTGTCCCTAAAAGTATTTATAAGATCAAAAATTAATCAGATCGCACAAAGCAAATGAACTGAATATTGTGTTCTGGTTCAGACGAAAATTTACGTTCAAACAGTCCATTCTCCCAGTATCTCGCTTTCACCTTGATCAAGTTTGTAAGATTACACTTCCATTTAGACAGTAGATTTCCATACTAAAGGACCCAACTTTTTGTCCAAACTTCAAAGACAAATTTGACCAAGTGAGGTTGATTCACGTAATTTGTATGAAATACACTTTTGTAGAGGTTGCAGTCTTCTTTCTAATGCCAGAAGAATCAACTCAATCGTACATTGGGGTAAAAAGTTACAGCAAAAAATAATGATATAGTGTAAAATTCCTTCTTACATGAATTCTCACAAAAATGCATTTATGTTTTGGAACACCTCCAAACTTCTAATACACTCTATATTACTTATCTCAAGATTTTTTGACCTTTTGGATCCAATGATAATGTTATTTTGATCTAAAACTAAATTTTAACCCGAAAGTCACTACGAACAAAACTTAAACTTCATAATTATTCTTTCAATAATGATTGTAAGTTTTTACAGTCATTTTTTTTTTATCTTAGAATAACTCTCAAGATCATATTATTCATATTTAATTATAGTATAGAACCTTACACCCGTCATGGCCATGACCACCCACCACAGCAATATGCCACTGGTGGGGCTAGTGTCTACCCTCAATTTTGTTTTCTTACCATTAAGTTTTTTGTTTTCTTACCATTAAGTTTTTGGACATATTGAGGTTTTTTTGTAGTTAATTTTTTTATATTTTTTGCCTTGTATACATTATAAATAGTGTTTTTTAGCCATTTTTATTTAATGAATTTTAAGTAGAAAATATAAATTAAAATGTAAATAAATATATTATTTTTTCTCTTGATTTGGTAAAAATGTAAATATAAATTCTCTGACTCTCATCTCCACGTTCACCACCGTCCTTGCTGCCATGTACCACTACCCTCACCCTCACCCTCACCACACCCATCCACCACCACTGTGTCGCCACATGTGGGCGCATGTGCGTGCAGTCGCATTAACCATCCAAACGTATTTTATGAAGTACCTTTTGTTTTAGTCCTTTTGATTGTAAATGAGCAAACAGTGTTTATTTAGAAACAAGAGNTTTACTACGATACACACTCAGTGTTTTCTCCTTCTTTCTCTCTCTCTCAAAGACTGACTAGATCGTCGGAGAGGATACGCCGGAAAACACTCCGGCGCCCTTCTAACTTGTTCTTCTTTGTTCCAGGAACCTTCCTTNCTACAAATGTGACTTGATCAGAAATTACTTATGCACATCTTAGCCTTCATATGCAAGAATTCTGCATAGCTAATCTTATGTCTCTTCCGGGAACGGTTTTTAAGTAATTTTTAAAATAAAAAATAATAATTTTGCTAGAATATCAAAAGCATATCGCAATCCGAGGCGTCACATTAGTTTTTAAAACTATTTTTCTAATGTGTGTAGTTGGTACACCGAATTCAAATTGTAATCCCAACCTACTACGTAGGATATTATCTTTGTTGGATTCTTCTTTGTAGCTTTAGGATGTCGACATCGTAACATGATTTCAATAATTATAAAATATTAATGTTGCTTGAAGCTGAACTNCTACTACGTAGGATATTATCTTTGTTGGATTCTTCTTTGTAGCTTTAGGATGTCAACATCGTAACATGATTTCAATAATTATAAAATATTAATGTTGCTTGAAGCTGAACTAGTAAGATTTAATTTAAATACATAATTAACTAAGATTAAACGGTTGTCAAACGATTCAATTTAAAATTAGATTAAATAATTTATAATACTTTTAAATTGAATATAAATTGATTTGAATTGCATTGCCAGTTTGCAGAAATGTAATGTGAATGCGAGAAAGAGGAAACGGCCACGAGGAAAGTTGTTCGGAGACGAAGACAAGACAACAGGATTCTTCCGAGTGCGAGGCAACGACAACGACATCGGTATTGTTTTTTAGAATAATGCTATTTAGATATAAAAATTTGATCAAATTTGAATATACCACTAAATAAAATATAAATTTAATTAATTGGATATGAATAAGTACTTGTGATTTATTGTTTGAATCCATGTGTTTTTCCTTGATCAAAT
Organism: Ilex paraguariensis; assembly: GCA_963454935.2. NCBI lineage: Eukaryota > Viridiplantae > Streptophyta > Magnoliopsida > Aquifoliales > Aquifoliaceae > Ilex > Ilex paraguariensis. The sequence goes on along the minus strand of CAUOFW020006614.1, from coordinate 203,485 downwards.
ATAAATCTATATAATAAAGTATAATACAATTCAAATCTCAAAAGATAAACAAAATAATTTTTGTTTTTTACGGTTAAAATCTCTTTAAATTTTATTTTAAAGTTAATCTAACGGCTAATAATAACATCCAAATTTAATAAAGAAAAAATAAAACTCTAAATNACTTTAAAGTTAATCTAACGACTAATAATAACATCCAAATTTAATAAATAAAAAATAAAACTCTAAATATGTGTTTGGGTTACTTTTTAAAAGTGTTTTTGAAATTTATAATTTCTCGTAAGTATTTTAAAAAAAATATATGTTTGGAATCACCTCACCACCACNATTTTAAAGTTAATCTAACGGCTAATAATAACATCCAAATTTAATAAAGAAAAAATAAAACTCTAAATATGTGTTTGGATTACTTTTTAAAAGTGTTTCTGAAATTTATAATTTCTCGTAAGTATTTTAAAAAAAATATATGTTTGGAATCACCTCACCACCACCACCACTATCACCCTCACCATTATCACTATGATCGCCATCGCCACCCCACCGACACAACTATCCCTACCACCACCACCACCACCCATCACCGATTGCTAACACCGTCGTCTACCACTACNTCACCGCCATCGCTCACCACCGCCACCATCACCCCACCACCACCACCACTGCCAATCATCATCACCGTTGCCCACCACTACCCACACTCACCACCATCCTCACCCATGACTACCACTACCACTACCATCACTCAAAACTCACCACCACAATCATCACCGTCTTTCACCACCACCACTATCATTGATCACTCTCACTACAACTAGTGCTTAAATTTTTTTCTCTCTTTTCTGTGTGTGTGATTTTATTTTGATAATTAGTACAAATATGTTTATTGTTAACCATTATTTTTTATTTTGTACCTTTAAGAACAGACAATAACTAGTATACCAATATCTAACCCAACTGTGGTTCAATTCAAAATATATTTTTATCATATAATTGAGTTATTAGTTGATGATTTTGAGTTGAAATTTTGATGTTATTTTTCAAATTCAAGCTTAATTGAGTATTCAAATCTTATTTTTGGACCGAATTTTCTATTTTAAAGGATTCATATGTGGATTGTGAAAATAATATGCGCAAGATAAATAGATCTGATCCGAAACAAATTTTTTAAATCATATTTAAATTTAAATCGATCAAAATTCAATACTAATGCAAGCCAACTACTCTGGCTCCTACTTATAAATCATACTTATTACAGCAGCTCATGTGCCAAGAGCAAAGTGCGTTATCAAAACGTCATGCGCCCCATCTCTGCACCGACAGTGCAATGTAGACCCATGATGGTGCTCAGAGGAGTCTGTGTACTAAAGTAAATATACTTATTCCATTATCCTTTATATACCCACAAATTTTTTCCTATTCGTTCGATGTGAGATTGATGTCAAAGACACCCTTTCACCTTCTCAAAATACACTGAATTTTTACAAAACACCTATCCACAAAGACCTTAGTTTGAAAATCCTTTAACAACCCACACTGATTAGTTCAATGATTGAACAAAAAGTGAGATAGAAAATCTGCAAGTTCGTGAGTTCAACTTCTATTTGTGGAATAAATCGTGGGTTCAACTGATGTGTTTCGCTAGCACTTTTGTGCATTTAAGATTTGTGTTGCACTTATCAACCCAAATAGCATGTGATTGAAATAATTCCAAGTTGCCCAAAAAATATAAGGAAGCAAATTGGCAGTGGCTCTCATGACTAACCGAGTCTAAAATACTTCCAGGAATCTTAGAATCAAATAATATAAACAAGAAACTAAATTGAGCCCCAAATGTAGCTTTCCAAGAAACTACATATGCATGACTTGGTCCTCCTGTACAAATAATTCTACGAGGGAATGCAACCTTTTTCTCTAGGGTTAGTTACTTTTATATTTCCAAAACTTTAATGGTTTTTCTCCAATTAAATCTAGATTTCCTAAGTTTTATTGGATAATGAAAGGGATTCTAACCCTTGACTTTATTTTCAATTAGAGGATCATCAGTTGTTGATTAAGTCGGAATATTTTGGGTCTACAATCCCCTAATTCTTTATTTTTGTTGTCATCAGGATTAATCTACCCCTTTATCATGTTTCCAACTACGTGTGTGTGTGTGTGTGTGTGTGTGTGTGTAGGATATTTGAAGGAGTGAGCTTCTTTCTTACTAATATGTCTGTCAACAGATTGGAATTGAATCGGATTATGACTAATCCGAATTTGATTTCAAAAGTCCGATCCAATAATCCGAGAGATTTTATTTTCGTAATTCATATTCGAATTCGTTAACAATTTGAAATTCGATCTGATTGGAATGACTTAATTAACTAATTTTTAACAAATTATACCTGAATTTCAAATAAAATTTTCTAAATAATTACTTTTTTTTAATATTTATATAAAATATATATAAATAATTCAGATTAGATCATTATTAGATCAGATATGGGTATATCTAAATCCAAATCCAAATCTGTTAGATATATTGTATCGAATTCAAATTAATAGTAAAAAATATTAATCCATATCCGACTAATCAGATTCAAATTTAAAACAAATTCAAATCAGAATCTGATCCATTCACATGTCTACTTACAAGTGAGATTTGTGGGAGGAACAAAAAAGGTGGTTTCACTTTGCCAGGAACAGGAGAATATTTTTAAGTGGAACTACTCTAATAGCAATATGACTCAAAAAATATACCATTTATTGTGAATTAACCCTTCTTTCGCCCACTTGTCTTTTGAGCCATAGATTTCGTAAAGCTCTCTAATTCGCCACCCAACAGACTTCATTAAAAAGAGTGAGAGATCTCTTCTAACACTTTTTTCTAATTTTTTTCTTAATAAATCTCTTATCAAAAAATCTAAGTTGGACCATTGTGTTTAAGCGGATCCCTCATTTCGTACGTTGAAATATAAAATTCGAACATCTAAAAAATCGATCTAATTATATCAAATAATAATTTTTTTCCCTTACAAAAATATTAATATATACACACTATCGTATATAAATAATGTTTGGAAAAAAAAATTCTATTAAGCCATAAATTAATTAAAAATTAAATAATTCAACTTTGCATAAATATTTAATTATATATGGTATACATGCAAGTTGACGTTGGTTGATGGTGATAATCAACGTGGCGTAGATTTATGAGCAGATTGGATGATCAATATATAACTCTTGGGACCTGAGTTGTGTGGCTCGAAAGAGCGAAGACTAATATCAATGGGAAATTGGGGGATTGACACAATGGAATTATAGTGGTTCCCCAGGTTAGAAGCTCGGTTAATTCATTGTTTAATGGAGACTCTTACTCCTTTTTTCTTTTCTTCTCCTTCAGAAAGTTCACAGAGTAGAGTTTATGTTACTAGGGTTCTCCCCCTGCTTTGGGAGAGTTACATAATATTTATAGGGATGTTCCTAGTTCCATGGGATCTGCACCGATATCTTTGTTATTCATCCAAGGACTTCTCCTTGATCTTAGGAGAGGATCTTGGCTGGTTCAGGATTTTATGCCTTGAGTATGGCTCTTCGCCACCTAACAAATCTCTGTTATCATCCAGTTGTCTCCTTATCACTCCTACTGTTGGCGTGTCTGGGGGGGGGAGAGCTCTAGCTCTGACTTGAGCTCTGCACATCTTTCCTGACCTCTTATCCAAACCTACTTGTCTGACCTCTAGGCCTAACCTCTTGGTCTGACTCTCTGGTTCGACCTGATGGTTGGAAATTATTCTGAGTACCATCAGTTGCCCCCCAGCCCTTATCCCAAGTGAACTTGGGTAGGGCTGAGCTGAGACTTTATCAGGAAAAACCNCACATCTTTCCTGACCTCTTATCCAAACCTACTTGTCTGACCTCTGGGCCTAACCTCTTGGTCTGACTCTCTGGTTCGACCTCATGGTTGGAAATTATTCTGAGTACCATCAGTTGCCCCCCAGCCCTTATCCCAAGTGAACTTGGGTAGGGCTGAGCTGAGACTTTATCAGGAAAAACCTCAAGATGCAGACCTCGATTTACGCATAAACAAGTTTTTTGACGATTTTAGGCAATCATTTTATTTCCTAGTTTCTCGTGCACGATCTCCACTTTGTACTGTTAGCTTTAAATGCCTTTGAATTGAAGAGGAACGGTTCATTCCATCCTTTGAACTCCATTTCTACACTTTTTCTTTCTCTTCTTCCTACGAGTTTCAATTTTTCAATTTTGTTGGTGCCACTAGGGTTTTGCTGAGGAAACGATTTTCCTTGATTCAATCCAAGGTTTCAACGAGATTTGTTCTTTACCTCTAATTTTGGCTTTGGCCTACTGTTCCTCCTCTCCTAGGTACGCTTATTTCCCTCTATTTGTCTCTTCGTTCTGGATCCCTGAGATTTGAGGTGGTTCTTGTATTTTTGGACCTTTCAATTTTGCTACTTTAGAAACCGAGGTCGATCGCTCTCTCGAANCTTGATTCAATCCAAGGTTTCAACGAGATTTGCTCTTTGCCTCTAATTTTGGCTTTGGCCTACTGTTCCTCCTCTCCTAGGTACGCTTATTTCCCTCTATTTGTCTCTTCGTTCTGGATCCCTGAGATTTGAGGTGGTTCTTGTATTTTTGGACCTTTCAATTTTGCTACTTTAGAAACCGAGGTCGATCGCTCTCTCGAATTCTCCTTTTCTTGGACCCTTATTCAATCGTTAGGGTCTTCCTTATTGGGAGTTGTTGTGTTGCTCCCCAAACCCTTAGGGAGTGTTTCGCAAATATTCATCCCCTATTTCGTATCTTTAGACTTCTTTTTTCCTGCCCCACTATGTCTGTCTCTTTTGAAGCCACCCCTTTCTCTATTTCCCTTCTAGGGGATAGGACTGCTGAGGACNTTGCTCTCTCGAATTCTCCTTTTCTTGGACCCTTATTCAATCGTTAGGGTCTTCCTTATTGGGAGTTGTTGTGTTGCTTCCCAAACCCTTAGGGAGTGTTTCGCAAATATTCATCCCCTATTTCGTATCTTTAGACTTCTTTTTTCCTGCCCCACTATGTCTGTCTCTTTTGAAGCCACCCCTTTCTCTATTTCCCTTCTAGGGGATAGGACTGCTGAGGACNAGATTCCTCCCCTATATCGTATCTTTAGACTTCTTTTTTCCTGCCCCACCATGTCTGTCACTTTTGAAGCCACCCCTTTCTCTATTTCCCTTCTAGGGGATAGGACTGCTGAGGACAACTCGGATTTAAGCGAGGTAGGTGAGAAAATTGATAAATTCCCTAGGGTTGATTCTGCTGAAGCTGAGAGAAGTACTGAGGGAACTCCCCCATCTACCTCCCCTGCGCCCAAAGGTTCTAGTAAGGGCAAGACTAAGGTGAGTGGAGTCGGCATCTCTTTTTAATTCTTTAAGCTTCATCATTCATGTACTTCTTCTTCTTCTTTACCCTCTGTGAATTTCTCGATGGCTGTCCCCATCTCNAAGTGAGTGGAGTCGGCATCTCTTTTTGATTATTTAAGCTTCATCATTCCTGTACTTCTTCTTCTTCTTTACCCTCTGTGAATTTCTCGATGGCTGTCCCCATCTCGCCTTTGTTCAGGGAACGAAGATCCTTTGGAATTGAGTGGGAGTAGCAGACCCGTTACTTAGTTCCTTCGACAATATCATCCTCAAATTTATAGGGCATAAAGAAGTTCTTTCTTGATGTGGAGCTGATTCTTCGGGCCCCCTCTTCTGATGAGCCCTGCAATTATCTTCCTCGAGGGGAGACTTGTTTCTTTGAAGGGGCTTTGGACATGGGGCTGTGTCTACCCATTCACCCCATCATTGGTTACATCTTGGCTCATTGTGGTTTGTGCCCTTCTCGTCTCTCTCCCAAGGGATGAGCCACCATGATCAGCTTCTTCCTGTTCTGGCGCTTACGAGGTGATGACAAGTTTCCCACTGTAGGGGAGTTCTTTTACTTTTTCGACCTCGAAGAGGATGAGGTCCCATGTTTTGTTTGTTTTCGATGGAGGCATTTTAAGCTGTGCCGACTAGTGTTTGACCTTCCTTCTTCTCTTAAGGGGTGGGCTCATCGCTTCTTTTATGTATCTGGGGACTCTTGGAGATCCATTGAGTTGCATTACAGAGAGTGCAGAGTTCCTAGGTTCTGGAAGATTTATTCTTATCCAAGTAAATATCTTTACTGCCTGTACTTGGTCAAGCCTCCTGATGTCGTTTCTTAATCGAAGGATTTGCTTTGGTTGGTAGGTCACACTAAATTGGATTTATTAGAGGAGATGTAAATCGATCAAATGATCGAAGTCGAGCATGTGCCCTATTCTGAGTTGATGACGCCAGATAACCTGTTTTTTGTTCAGCGCTGCAGGTGCTACTATGGACTTTGTTTCTTACCGAGATTCTGTTGATTTTTGTACTTCTGAACTGATGAGGATATTGGTACATCCTCTAGGAAACGCGAGGAGTGGCTCCACCAGTGACTTTTCTTCCTCATCTGGATCTTCACTGGCCACAATTCTGTTCTCTTCATCTAGGCAAAAGCTTATAAATCTTCTAACAGAGGCCTAGAAGGAGATGGATGAGCTGAAAGAAGAAAACGTCCGCCTAAAGGAGGAAGTTGCTAAGCTCCGGAGACGCCTCAAGGGCGATTAAGAACTAGGAATGTTTCTTATAATCTTTTTGTTTTCTTTGATGGTGTTGCTACTGAATTTCTGAACCTTTGTTTTTAGATTTTTGAACCTTTGCTTTATCTGATGGCTACATTCTCCTATGTTGACCGCTAAGCTTGTAATTTCACTTTGTATTTTGTCGTATACTTCTATCCTTGAGCCACTAAGTGAACTTGAAGATTCTTCGTGAGCTATTGGGCTCGTCTTATGAACTAGAGAGTTCATCATGAACTGGCAAGTTCACTTTATGAACTGAAGAGTTCATCGTGAACTATTGAGCTCTTTTCATGAACTAAAGAGTTCATCGCAAGCTATAGAGCTCTTTTTATGAACTGAAGAGTTCATCGCGAGCTGTAAAGCTCTTTTTATGCAATCTCACAGGGTTGAATCAAAAACTTGTGATTTTATTGAGAATGATCAAATTACAAAATTGACTCACTGAAAAAATTTCTTGAGATGTTCTACATTCTAAGAGTGGGGCATGATTTTTCCTTCCTCTATTTGCAACTCATAATTCCCTGGTCTGACCACCCGCGAGATGATATAGGGACCTTCCCAATTAGGCCCCAACTTCCCACGAATGGAGTCCTTTCTTGCTAACAATAATTTTCTAAGTACTAGGTCACCCACCTTGAAGCTCCTGTGGTTGACCTTTTCATCGCAGTACCTAGCCATCTTTCTCTGGTAATTCCTGATACGATGCAGAGTTGCCTATCTTTTCTCTTCTAGGAGATCCAAGCTCAATAGAAGTGACTCATCATTGAGCCCATCATCTATGAATTCAATCCTAGGGGATGGGAGCCCAACCTCGACAAGTATCACTGCTTCAGTTCCAAAGGTCAAGGCAAACGGTGTTTCTTGAGTAACTGACCTGACAATTGTTCTATAGGCCCATAACACTTATGGGAGGTGTTCGACCAATTTGCCGTCAGATCTTCAAGCTTGGTCTTTAGAGCCTCTTTTATGGTTCTAATGGTGACTTCCTCTTGCTCGTTAGACTGTGGATGGGCTGGAACTGAGAAGTAGTTCTTAATTCCGAGCTCAGCACAGAAGTTTTTGAACTTTGGATTATCGAATTGCTTCCCGTTGTCAGAGACGATTGCCCTGGGAATACCAAACCTACAGATTATGGATTTCCAAGTAAAGCTCTGGACTTTCTGTTCAATAATTGTCGCCAAAGGCTTTATTTCTGCGCATTTGGTGAAGTAGTCCACCTTGATGATAACGAACTTGCACTATCCTACACTGGTAGGAAGGGGCCCCAATATGTCCAGACCCCATTGCTGGAAGCGCCATGGGTTAATTACTGAGGCTAGGAGCTCTAGAGGACAATGGGAGATGTTGGCGTGCATTTGGCAGATCTTGCATCTTTTGACCAAATTTGTAGCATCCTTGAGCATCGTGGGCCAATAGTACCCTTGCCTTAACGTCTTTCCTGCTTGAGCTCGAGCTCCGATGTGATTGCCACAAACTCCCTCATGAATTTCTCTGAGAATGTAATCAACGTCGTTGCCCCCCACACACTTAAGGAGAGGTGTTGAAAAGACTCGCTTGTATAAGCTTCCCTACAAAATGAAAAATCTGGTTGACCTGGTTCTTAGCTTCGCAGCTTCTTTGGGATCTTCTGGCAAAGTTCCATGTTGAAGGTAGCCTCGGATGGGGTCCATCCAACTTGGTGGGGCTTGAACAGGAAGCACTTCTTCATCCCCAATGCACACAGATGGTTTTGGTAAGTGCTCCACTGGAACCAATTTGTCCAAACTTTCCTATGAGGCTGTTGCCAACCTCGCCAAGGCATTCGCTCGCAAATTCTTAGCTCTCGGGACATATCTAATCTTAACTTGCACGAACTTCTTGATCAACTCTTGGACCTTTCTGACGTAAAGGACCATCTTCTCGCCTTTGGCTTCATAAACCTCTTCTATCTGTTTTACCACTAGCTGGAAATTACTGCAGATTTTCAACTACTCAACTTCCATCGAGTGAGCAAGACTAAGTCCGGCAATGACGGCTTCATAACCAGCCTCATTGTTTGAAGCTTCAAAACCAAATCTGAGGGCGTATTCGACGTCTACTCCATCTGGAGAGGTCAGTATTAGGCCTGCGCCACTTCCTTGAGCATTGGAAGCTCTACCCACAGAGAGCTTCCATGTCGAGAGGTCAAGCACTAGCTGTATTGCTTCCATAGGTGCTGGTGTTGTAAATTTCGTGATGAAATCTGCTAAAACTTGACCTTTAATCGCAGTTCTAGGCTAAAATCTGATGTCGAAGCTAAGCTCTATGGCCCACTTTATTAGCCTCCCCGAAGACTCTGGTTTATGCAACACTTGCTTCATTGGCTGTTCTGTTGGGACCTCGATGGTATGAGCCTGAAAATATGTTCTGAGTCTCCTAGTCGTAGTCACTAATGCTAAAGCAATCTTTTCCATTTTTGGATACCTCTCTTCTGTCCCCCTTAGAGCTCTACTGCAGTAGTAGACTGGCTGCTAGGACCTGTCTCGTTCCCTCACTAGAGCTGCACTAGTTGAGAAATCTAAAACAGCTAGGTAGAGGGTTAGTACCTCTCTCTGCAAGGGACTTACCAAAACAGAAGGGGAACTTAGGTAAGCCTTCAAGGCTATGAATGCCTCTTCACACCGGGTATCCCATTGGAACACCTTTTTTAAGCTCTAAAAGAAGTGCTGACACTTATCACTTGACTTGGAGACAAAACGACTCAAGGCAGTTATTCTTCCTGTCAAGCGTTGGATTTCCTTTACATTAAAAGGTGGTTGCATATCCAAGACTACCTTCACATTTTCTGGGTTAGCCTAAATTCCTCTACTGTTGACTATGAAACCCAAAAAATTTTCTGTAGATACTCTGAAAGCACACTTTGCAAGATTGAGTTTCATCTTGTATTCCTTAAGGACCTAAAATGATTCTGCTAGATATGCAATGTGGAGTTCTTCCTTTAGTGATTTCACTAGCATATCGTCGATGTAAACCTCCATGGTTGTTCCAATTTGCCCTTGAAACATCTAATTCTCAAGACGCTAGTAGGTGGCTCCTACATTTTTTAGCCCAAAAAGCATGACCTGGTAATAGTACGCTCCTTGTTGGGTTATAAAGGAGGTTTTCTCTTGGTTGGCTGGATCCATTCTGATCTAATTATATCCTGAGAAAGTATCCATGAAACTGAGGAGATCATGTCCAACTGTGGCATCTACTATCAGATCTATCCGTGATAAATTACAACTGTCCTTGGGGCATACTCGGTTAAGATTAGTGAAGTCAATGCACAGTCGCCACTTGCCATTGGTTTTCTTGACAAGAACCACATTGGCTAACTAGGTAGGGTAGTCAACTTCCCTAATGGCTCTGGCGTGGAGAAGTTTGTTGACCTCCTGATTGATTACCTTCTGGCGTTCTGGGGCAAAACTCCTTCGTTTTTGTTTGACCATTCTACAGGTGGGATTCACACTTAGCTTGTGTGTGATAACTGAGGGGTCGATTCCTTCCATGTCTTCTTGTTTNGTATGAGCCTGAAAATATGTTCTGAGTCTCCTAGTCGTAGTCACTAATGCTAAAGCAATCTTTTCCATTTTTGGATACCTCTCTTCTGTCCCCCTTAGAGCTCTACTGCAGTAGTAGACTGGCTGCTAGGACCTGTCTCGTTCCCTCACTAGAGCTGCACTAGTTGAGAAATCTAAAACAGCTAGGTAGAGGGTTAGTACCTCTCTCTGCAAGGGACTTACCAAAACAGAAGGGGAACTTAGGTAAGCCTTCAAGGCTATGAATGCCTCTTCACACCGGGTATCCCATTGGAACACCTTTTTTAAGCTCTAAAAGAAGTGCTGACACTTATCACTTGACTTGGAGACAAAACGACTCAAGGCAGTTATTCTTCCTGTCAAGCGTTGGATTTCCTTTACATTAAAAGGTGGTTGCATATCCAAGACTACCTTCACATTTTCTGGGTTAGCCTAAATTCCTCTACTGTTGACTATGAAACCCAAAAAATTTTCTGTAGATACTCTGAAAGCACACTTTGCAAGATTGAGTTTCATCTTGTATTCCTTAAGGACCTAAAATGATTCTGCTAGATATGCAATGTGGAGTTCTTCCTTTAGTGATTTCACTAGCATATCGTCGATGTAAACTTCCATGGTTGTTCCAATTTGCCCTTGAAACATCTAATTCTCAAGACGCTAGTAGGTGGCTCCTACATTTTTTAGCCCAAAAAGCATGACCTGGTAATAGTACGCTCCTTGTTGGGTTATAAAGGAGGTTTTCTCTTGGTTGGCTGGATCCATTCTGATCTAATTATATCCTGAGAAAGTATCCATGAAACTGAGGAGATCATGTCCAACTGTGGCATCTACTATCAGATCTATCCGTGATAAATTACAACTGTCCTTGGGGCATACTCGGTTAAGATTAGTGAAGTCAATGCACAGTCGCCACTTGCCATTGGTTTTCTTGACAAGAACCACATTGGCTAACTAGGTAGGGTAGTCAACTTCCCTAATGGCTCTAGCGTGGAGAAGTTTGTTGACCTCCTGATTGATTACCTTCTGGCGTTCTGGGGCAAAACTCCTTCGTTTTTGTTTGACCATTCTACAGGTGGGATTCACACTTAGCTTGTGTGTGATAACTGAGGGGTCGATTCCTTCCATGTCTTCTTGTTTCCAGGCAAACACTTCCCTATTCTCCTTTAGGAATTGGATGAGGAGATCTTTTATTTTCTTGCTTAGCTTAGATCCAACATAAACAAGGTGTTCTGGCTCCTCATCAAGTTGAATAGGCTCTAGCTCTTCTGATGGCGTTGGCCTAGTATCCAGTTCATCTTTCATATCTAGCTCATCTAACTAGACATTCTCGATTTCTTTCTGCTTCATCGAGGTCATGTAGCACTCCCTTGTTACTCACTAGTCACCTCAAACCACTCCGATTCCATTTTCTGTAGGGAACTTCATAACTCATTGATAGGCAGAGGAGATTGCCTTCATTGCGTTGAGGGAGGGCCTCCTGAGAAGCATATTATATGCAGAAGGGGCATCCACCACTAGGAATCTTACTGTGGTGGTGGCCTGGCAGGGAGAATCTCCCATTGTGAGGATGAGTTGGATTGAACACAGGGGCAATACCCTCTCTCCTACGAAACCCAATAGGTGAGCACTGACCGGCTCTAGCTTTTCCTTTCCTATGCCCATTTTGTCAAATGCAAAAGCAAATATAATATTTGATGAGTTCCCGTTGTCAATTAAAACTTGATAAATAGTTCTGTTAGCCACAACCGCTCTTACCACCAACGGGTCATCATGGGGGTGTTGGTAGCCTTCCAAATCTGAGTCCGAAAAGGTGATGGTCGTGTTCAGTCGAGGTGCCTTAGACACAGTGTGTATTTCCAGTGCTTTGCCAGCTCTGATTGTGTGCAGGTGAGCCTTCCGGGCAGAATTGGACTCCCCACCCCCTGCAAACCTTCCATAAATCACTCTAATTTCACCCAGGGGTTGTTGATGCAACACAGGAGCCTGTTGCTGAGGTGGTAGAGGTGGAGGGGCTCGGTCCTGATTATCCTGAACTACATAACGGCGCAACTAACCTCGCTGGATTAGGAACTCAATCTCTTTCTTCAATTGGATACAATCGTCAGTATAGTGGCCATGATCCCTATGGTATTTGCAATACTTTGTGGGATCTCTCTTTGCGGGGTCTGCTTTCATCCGAGGTGGCCACCTTAGAAACTTCTCGCTTTGCACCTCATATAAGATCTGGGATATCATTGCGGTGAGTGAGGGGAGCTGCCAGGGTGCGTACCTTGGCTGTAGCTCTGGCTGTGGCGGACCTAAGCGGTCTCTGACATCCCCCCTCCTTTTGGGGGAGCGATCTCTGTCTCTTCTTGGAGACCTATCACCCCCTCTTTCTCTTCTAGGACTACGATCCCTTTTCTTTTCCTCTTTCCCTTTATCTTTTTGCGTAAATAAACTTCCCACTTTTGAGAGAAGAGTTTCTTCACCGTTTATGTATTTTTTTGCCTTAGCCAATACCTCAGCCATGCTTGCCTAAGGGTTCTTTGAAATAGAGAACATTAGGTATTTGGATTGCACGCCTAGACCTGCTATAAACGCTGTAATAACAAACTTCTCATTTGGGACGTCCACTTTTAGGGACTCTGAGCTGAACCGCTGGACATAAGACTTGAGGTTCTCTTGGGGTCCTTACTTCACGTTCAATAAGTGGTAGCTCGGCTTTCTGTATATCCGAGCTCCTATAAAGTGAGATACGAAGGATATAGAAAGCTCTTTAAAAGAGGAGATCGAGGCTGGGGGGAACCTATTGAACCATGTCAGGGCTGACCTTTTTAGCGTGATGGCGAAGGCTCTACAGCGCACTAGGTCTTGGTATCCGTGGAGTTCTATCTGGTTCTTATAAGTATTTAGGTGGTCCACGGAGTCCTTTGTCCCATATAAAACTTCTATCTGCGGCATTCTGAACTTTGGGGGGAGGGAAAAATGCAACACGCCTACGGTGAATGGTGACTCAATTTGTTGCACCAGGGCATCCATTGTAACTAGAACCTTGTTCTTCACAACTTCCTTCATATGACTGAGCTCTTGCTGGATACCATTAAAGCGTTGTTCCCAGTACTACTCTCTCATCTCCTGTTGATAGGGGAGAAAATCATTCATTTCTTCCCCCACGTTTTGACTTTGCACCTCTTCGTTGCGTCCGTTCCTTGGAGGTGAATAAGGATCTTGTCCCCAGGTCTGACTGTTTTTCCCTCCTTCATCAACTTCTCTTGGGGTGCCAAGATGTTGTTTCTCTCTATGAGGAGGGTTACTTTGGCCTTCTTGGGCCGGTCGTGCCTCCTTAGGGCATCGTAAGAGCTTTAAGAGCTCTTCATTTTACCGTATCAGGCGCTGATTAACCAAGCGAAGGGCCTCCAACTCATTATTCGAGTGGGGATTCCCTATGGGGGATTTGTCTCTGGGACATTCTCAGGTTGTCTGTCGTTGGCGACTTCCTATTGTTTTTGCATTTGTGATAGATTGTTTTGGCTTCTGCTCATGTTACGAGTTGAAATCATCAGTCACTAAAAGATCAACGTATTTGTAACAGGAACAATCGTTCCCACAAACGGCGCCAAATTGATGCTGATAATCAACGTGGCGTAGATTTATGAGCAGATTGGATGATCAATATCTAGCTCTTAGGACCTAAGCTGTGAGGCTCGAAAGAGCGACGAATAATATCAATGGAAAATTGGGGGATTGACATAATGGAATTATAGTCCACTATTTAATGGAGACTCTTGGTCCTTTTTTCTTTTCTTCTCCTTCAGAAGTTCACAAAGTAGAGTTTATATTACTAGGGTTCTCCCCCTACTTTGGGAGAGTTACATAATATTTATAGGGTTGTTACTAGTTCCATGGGATCTGCACTGAGATCTTTGATATTCATCTGAGGACTTTTCCTTGATCTTAGGAGAGGATCTTGACTGGTTCAGGATTTTATGTCTTGACTATGGCTCTTTGTCACCTAACAAATTTCTGTTATCATCCAGTTGTCTCCTTATCACTCCCGTTGTTGGTGTGTCTAGGGGGGGAGCTCTAGCTCTAATGAGCTCTGCGCATCTTTCCTGACCTCTTATCCAAACCTACTTGTCTGTCCTCTGGACCTGACCTCTTGGTCTAACCTCCTGGTTCGACCTTATGGTTGGAAAATATTTTGAGTACCGTCATTGGTCAAATTATATGTTTCTAGAATATATTTTATCGAAATTGTGAGGAGAGGTGAGTGAGCTCGTTTTCATCGTTTTTTGCTAAAATGTTGTGATATACCTTGTATTTGTGCAAAGCAAATATTTGTAACTTATTTACAAGTAACATCGTGTCTTTAGGCACAAATTATGACTAATAGATAAATATGATAGATAAACAATTTTAATGTTAGTAAAACTCTTAAAATTTAAGAGTTGTTAGTTTTTAAATTTATTTTAATTAAATATAATTATTGAAAATATTTTAGACAATAAAGACCAAAATAAACTTATACCTAAATAAATTTTTTAAGTGGACTTAAGTCCACAAAAGGACCCGCCCCAAATTTCCCAAATAGATACTTAACTGTTCAAATATATTAATAAAACATGAGTTGAACTAGTCAGGTTCAATATAAATTCAGACAAAACTAACATTTAAAAGTTCGTTTGATATAAGTGTTATGAAGGGATTAAATATTAAATTGTACTATTTTTTATATAATCGAGTTTAATATTTTTTTTGGTAAATAAATTTTGATACTATATTAATTTCAAAAAAGGTATATTAATTGAATATTTATCGTATATTTTTTGTACGATAAACCTATATTATGAAGGTCTTTTAAAACAACCAAGAAAAGTGGCATTATAATTCAATTCAATCGTATTATTCTACACATTTATTATTTTAACCTTCAAAGTAATAAAATTAAGTTGTTATCAATGTAACAAACACTGATTTAAAGTATTTTTATTAATTCAACATTAATACGATGAAATAAATTTCTAACCAAATAACCGATTTGATTAAATAACTATTACGTAACGTTTATATTATGTATTATCAAACACTAAATAAAATTATGTATTATTTTAATATCATATTTAATCTTATTTTTTATCTATCTGTATTGTATTAAATTATATTATTTTATCCAATCTATTTATTTTTAATACGGCAACTAAACGAAACCTAAGTAGTTGTTAAAGGCGCCTTCGAAGTCAACTTCAATACAAAATAAACTAGGAATTTAATGGTTGTTAAACGCGTATTAGAATTCAATCTGACTGCCGAATAAACTCAGACCAAATGTTTCGTATTACTCTCTTCATTTTTAAATATATGTTATTTTACATAATTTTTTTTATTTCATAATATCTGTCGTTTAATGAAACCAAAGTATAATTAATATTTTTTCTTCTAAATTTATCCTTATTTTTTCAATGCATTAGATTAGGTGGAGGCTAAATACCTTTCATATTTCTTTTTTTCCCAATACATATTGAATAAGAGTATTTTAATCTTATGTAATTATTTTTTACTCATATTAGAACTATTTAATAGCTTCTTTATTCTTTGTAAAAAAAGTTTAAACAATAAATATTTAGGAACGAAAGAAATATAAAAGTTCGATGTGACTAAATTTTCTGGGTGGGTCCATCCAACAGTCATTCCATAAGCCTTTGTGGGAAATTCAATATACTCGTTAGATCGGTAGGAAACTTAATCTAACAAAAAAACTTATAATTAATGCAATGATTGTATTAAAATTATATTATTAGATTCTAATATTAAAATCAATTTGTATTTCGAAAGATCACTTAATCTTAATTTTTATTCTCGAAATTTGAAAATATTAATTTATACACTAAAAGACATAAATTTGTATCAATGTGCACATGAGGCTAACTTCGTTCATTTTGCTATTAAAAAAATTTAGACTAATTATAAATTGTATCTCTTAAAATTTAAATATTTCATATTTATGATCCCAAAAAAATTACATCCATTAATACTATTAAATAGCTCTTAATTATATTGTATCATAAAATCTTCGTAACGTATTCGAGTCAATAAAAAAAAATATTTTTTTAAATTTAAAAAATATATACAAAATACCTATTTTTTGCCTGTAATATTCGTTAAATAGTTATTTTTTATCTACAGTTAGACACAAATCTTTTGATTGTCCAATTAAATTAAAGTTATATACGAATAACACAATTGTAGATAGAAAATAGTTAATTTAACAAGTATTATATATAAAAAAAATAGATATTTTTTAATTTTTAAAAAATATTATATAGTATTATATGAATTGTTGTAAATATGAAATATGCGACACAACATAATTGACTCGACATGAAAATATTTTTTGTGTTAAAAATATTTTTTTATTACTTCGAATACGACATAAAAATGTTATGACACGATAGATGGAATTTTTTTTAGAGCATAAATATGAAATATTTAAACTTTAAAATGTATAATTTATAATTAATTTAAACTTTTTTAGTTAGTTTCAAGTATATATTAATACTTATTTATATCTTTTAGGATATTAATTAATATTTTTAAATTTTAAATGTACAAATTGAGATTCCGGAGTGCAAGTTGAGTCGGCCCTAAATAATTAGCTTCTTGGACGCCCAAATGTCTCTCTGCAATTTTTCTTGAGATTTGTTCCCATTGTTAACCATCCCAACAGGCCAAGGTTATTTCATCAGGCTCCTTCCAGTGAATCCATTCCCTCCTACCCAGAAGAAGACGGAGACGATCCCGCCCATAATCGAAGACGCTTTTGACTATATTTTTCAAGTTTGGACGCAATTTACTTACTCCGAAAAAAACCAAAAACATGTCGCATGCACCATCTCTTGAGGGGTAATTGGTTGTCAAAAGCCAAGGAAGCCAACTCTCCTCCTGTCAACAGCAAAGGATCTGCCTCTAAGTCTTCCCACTACACAAGTATGGTCCTCCAACTAGCTGATCATCTTGACAAGCAAGATGAGTGCTTCCCACACATTCATGGCAACAATACCGTAAGTAGTTCTTCCTTAAAAAAAATTTATGGAGAACTCTGTTCCTTTGTTTCCTTTGATTCTCGCGAAGGACCGGTACCTGGAGAAGAAATAGGCAATTTTTTTCTTAAATGCATTGCAGTGGGATGCTTCAAGAAGTTACAAGTAGTTGATCTTGAAGGTGTATTTCGGCCTAAATTACCTGACTCCATAGAGAAACTAACTCCGTTGAGGTATTTGGGCTTGAGATGGACTTATTTACAGACACTTCCTTCATCAATAGGAAAACTGTTGAACCTTCGAACACTGGATTTAAAGCGCACTTACATCAGCACCCTCCCTGTTTCCTTATGGAAGATGAAACAACTGCAACTCCTATACTTGAGCGAAATTTTTTGTTGCAAATTTGTGCCTCCACGAAATAATAACACACTAATAGACATCCAAACACTATGGGGAGCATATGTGAATGAGGAGACCCCTATCAAAGATGGCTTGGACCGATTGATCAATCTTAGAAAGCTAGGCCTGGCATTTCAATTAATTCTTTTAGAGCAGAAGTCATTGGCAAACTGGATTACAAAACTGAACTACCTTGAATCTTTAAGGTTGAGATCGCTTGATCATGAAGCGGCTCAAGCTTCAAACATATACTTACTGCCATTGTCAGGCCTCAAGAAGCTTTCAAGCATATATTTGTTTGGAAGGATAGTGAATCCAGTAATCATGGACAACTTCCCTAAAAGTCTCACTGAGATTACCTTGTCAGTGTCCGGACTAATAGAAGATCCTATGCCTAAATTGGAGAAACTTCCAATTTTAAGGATACTTGGGTTATATGCAGGCTCCTATTGTGGGAGAAAAATGGTTTGCTCTTCTGGAGGCATTCCTCTACTTCGCATCTTGAAACTTTGGGAGCTAGAGGAATTGGACGAGTGGACAGTGGTGGAAGGAACTCTGACAATTCTAAGACAAGTAGAGATTAGATCCTGCAATAAATTGGAAATGATTCCAGATGGGTTGAAATTCTTGCTTCATTGTCGTGAATTGATGATCACAAATATGCCTGATGAATTCAAAGCAAGGATTTCTGAAAGTCAGGGGCAAGATTGGCATAAGATTGCACATGTACCTTCCATCATCATAAAAGATTGATATTGCAAAAAAGCTGATCTTATCCTTGTGTGAGGTTAGTCTTTCTATTCCTGTACCTTTGCTTACAATTTTGTTGTCTTGTAGATATAATTATTTTTCCTGCAAGTTAACCGTTGATGGTGTTCAATGATTCATTTTAATCCCTAATGCCTAGCATTTTTAGTCTTTGGCCCTCTTGTCATGGTTTCAGTGGTGCTGATTAAACCAGCAAAACTTTTTATCAGAATCTGATTTTTCTCTACATCTCTACAAGGCTTTGGAGCACTCTCGGAAGAGATAGAGAGGGAGGGATATTCATTCTAATCTTCTTGTTCAGTATAAACCATTGGTTCTACTTCTGAATATCATGTGGTATTCTTTTGGTCATAACATAAGTTTACCGCTTGATGTTTTGCGAACATTTTCGAAATTGCAATGTTAGCTACAAGAAATGGCTCCAGTATGTATTAGTGAAAAAGTGTGTTTCTTACAACTGTTTTCAATAAAACAAGTTTCTTGTTTGTTATGACAAACTTTTTTACTCTTTGTTTTTGTAGAATTTCTTGCATCATTTTCATTAATCTAATGGATCCTACTATCGTATATGTTTGGCTTGAAATATGGGAAATGAAGGCATTGATGTATTTCTACCAGCAATTTGGGAAATGAATTACTCTTATAAAAGACACCTAACATTATCAATCTTTGAACACCTAAAAAAGGGTCGATTACAACAGCTAGAGTGCATAGGTATCAGTTAGGTAAGTTCGATGTCTGTCCCAACTTTATTTTCTCTTAGGACAGATAAAACTAAAAATTCAGTCATGCATGAAGAATTCTTTAAAGTTTAATCAGTGCTTCATTTTGTCATAGAATTTCAAAAGTATGAGAAACATAACTGATTTTTCTTTTTTTCGCTTTTTGTGATTGGTTTCATCTGAAGATTTAATTTGGAGTTCAATGGCACCAATCTTGTTTAAATACCTATTGATTAAATTAATGGAACATTGGGCATGGACAGAAAACCTTGTTATTGTAGCCGAAGTGCTATATCTTTTTCTTTTCTGTGGCATTTTTCTCCCCATGTACTGATGTATTATGGTTGGAAATAAGTCATATTCATTATGAATGGCAAGCTCACTGTATTTCGGTTATTTCAATTCTATGGAATGTACAGAAAATTTTATCCGGGCAATACTTACTTTTAGGTTGGCAAGTCAAATGGTGGTCAAGTCTTCAATCTTCTATGTTAGCCTTCCTTCCAGCTTAGAAAAAGATTTCTCCCATCAACACAATGGCATGTTCATTGCCTACGATGGAGAATAGAAAAAGAACACAAGGAAATACAAATAAATTGGGTTCTATTGTGTTAGATGCACAAATTCTCACAAAACTTCTTTTATAGTCAGGTTTACCTTCTAAGCAAATTATGAGTTATTTTAGTGAAAAAAAATTCTTGTGCAGGTATATAATGATACTTCTCAGAATTACAATCCCTAATGAAGAAACTCTACTTTTGCTTGGAAAGCAAACTATGTTACCTAGTCACATGGCTTAGGCTAGCACATTTAGGCAGTGTATTTTGCTAGTCCTTTTTTCAAAACTTCATAGTTTAGCATGTCCATAGCTTGCAGTCCTGTTTGTTGTGTTTCATGCCTTTTTTCCGCCCTTGTGCAATCATTTGTGTCCAATCTAGGGGCTGATTTACAAAAAATAAAATGCCTAAAAGGTGTGACCTTGAGTCTTAGAAAAACTGGATTTCTCCCAGGGTTACTGAGTTGGAGAACAGAGGATATAACATGGGTTTTGCAGAATTGTTGCACTCCTTCTGTGATACAAAGTCTGACTTTTTGGGGCTTAGATGATTATAACTGAAAAGTCCTCCATATATGTACTTGCAGCCTGATTGATACTCTCCAATGGACTCTACAGATATTCCCAGAACAGATCTTTCCTAGTTCTTTCTGAAACTTTCAAATCAGCTCCAACAACCATATGATGATTGATCGGAGACCAGGTGACACGCAGGTCATCTCAATCGTCGGAGAGGTAGGAACAGAGAAGAAGACTCTTGCCATGCTTAAGCGGCATGACTCATAGCATTTTTGCCTAGCATCTTATCCTTACTATGATAAAACTAGTTGTGGTAGAACCTGTGAAAAATCGAGAGGGAATGGTGTGCGGAATGGAACGACTCAGGAAGCGACTTATTACCCAAATGGACAAGGCATGCCAGCAGCAGTTGTGACCGCGGATGGTAGTGTGGTGGGAATCATCATCGTGAGTCCCACGTCACTTGGTTCGGAGCGGGTCCAAAACAAGTTTGAGCCTAAATTTTGAATCATTAATGCTATTAGGACATAATGGAAGTACATAATTTGAGGACATAATAAGTTGTCACTAATGAAATGACAGTAAAATGTATTTAATGATAGGTCTCATTGTAGCATTAAATGAATTCACTATCATATCATTGATGACAACTCATTATATCTTGAAATTATGTTTCAATAGCATTGCTATTTTGAATTGTACTGATCAATCTTCCTTGGCTTGATGAAACGTTTGTAGAGTGCCTCGTAATTCTGAGACTTGGGCCTCCATCTTTAACGTTATTGTACGATATTATGATCCTTCCACTTGATAATCCTCTTGATACGGAGTACTTGCCATCTTTAGAACTACAATAGAAAACTCTGTTTCGGGCATAAAATCCATCTACATGTCAATTTGAAATCTTCGCTTGAACAAAGAACGAAGTTGACAAGTTACACAGTTTAAAGGTGAAGTTCCAAATCATGAAATTACCTCAATTAATTATAAATTCACCTTTAAAAATTAATAATTTTCTATACGGTACTAAAAAAAAAATTTCGGTACCACATAATTACAATAGAACAAATTATTCCCGCCAAATCAACAGTCAATTATCACATCATCATCACCCCCATCCTCAAAACGGTTACATTTTCTTCCCCCTCTATAAAAAACAACTATTTTCCGTGAACAACATATACAATCCTCCTGGACACAAAGCTTACGCAAAACACAAAAAGTCATCGGTGTTTAGTTTTCATTCTAGTTTCGGAGAATCAAACACGAGCATCACAGAACCTTAGGCCAACACCACACCAATGTTCTTTAAGCACTCATCATGAAAAACACTTCTTATCATTTTCTACTTTCAATAACGGGAGTTTTGTTCTAACAACTTGATGATGCACAAATTGGTCTCGTACAAAATCAACAGTCAAGAATATGAATAGAGGCAATCAATGATCAATAAACAAACAATTAATGGTAAAGCGGTAAATAATGGAGCTAACACAGGGATTTATAGTGGTTCGGTCTAGATGACCTACTCTACTCTCGGGAACGACAACAGTGGCCTGGATCTTTTATTAATAAGTGAAGTCACCAGAGAGAGTATTCTCCAGGAGTATTACAGTGTTTTGGAGAGAGAGAGAGAGAGCAGTGTGTGTAGAAAAGTGTAGTGTGTGTAGGGATCTCAAAACTATGAGAGCATATCCTCTATATGTAGAAGACTTACATTATATAGGCACACCAAGGCGGTGAGGTGGTGACGTGAGGAAGGGGTATTCCACTATCTTGGTAAGTATAACCTTAGTAAGAATAGATTTCCGCATTCCGATATTATCTCGCTCGTGTCCCTATTCTGTCGAAGGATGATCTTGAGCTTGGACTTGGAGTGGTATGGACTTGGACTTGTTGCGGAGAGGGCCAGCGCCAGTGCCTTTGTGGACGGCTACGATGAGTTCAGGAGGAAGTCTCTGCAGCATTCCCTGCCTATAATTTTTCTGGCTTCAAGCCTTACGAGACTCTTGAGTCTGATGATCAGGACTATGTAAGTGGCGACAGTGAGAGTCACTAGGAGTGTGGTGCCTTTGCGTTTTTTGTTGACAGAACATGTCTATCTTTTTTGTAAAAAGGTTCATGAACTTGAATGGAATAGACCATGTCTATCTTTTTTGTAAAAGTTTCATGATTTGAATAGAATAGACTATGTCTATCTTTTTTGTAAAAGGTTCATGACTTTAAATGAAATACAACTTTTGGAGAAAATGTTAAGAAGTTTTATTTCATAATCCAAAGTGGATGTTTAAAGAACAAAATCAACTAACATAAAAAAATGACTAAGATAAAAAAAATTAAACAGTGTAAACAATAGACACCAACTCACGATTCACTGCCCCCAGCTACTGATAGTATTTCTTTATATGTTCTGCATTCCATGGATGGGCCAGGACTTTTCCCTCAAAATTCTGGAGTCTGTAGGTACCTGGTCTCACCACCTCTGTGACCATATAGAGTCCTTCCCAATTGGGTCCCAGTTTCCCTTCCCGGGAGTCCTTGGTAGACAAGATGACATTTTTTAGGACTAGACCTCCAAGTAAGAAGACAAGAGGCTTCACCCTCGAGTTGTAGTACTTGGTCATGCGACGCTTGTACTCTGCATTCCTGAGCATAGCTATTTTCCTCTCCTTCTTCACCAAGTCGAGGTTGATGTGAAGGCCTTCTTCGTTATTGGTAGGATCATGGTGCTAGACCCTAAGGGAGTGTACCCCCGATTTCAACAGGTATCACCACCTCTGTCCCATAGGATAGGGAGAATGGGGTCTCACCCGTAGGACCTGTTAGTGTCGTCCGATAGGCCCATAGCACTCTTGAAAGTTCATCTACCCATTTTTCTTTTGTGGATTCTAGCCTGGCTTTCAAGTTTCGGAGTATGGTTCTGACAGTGACCTCTATTTGCCCATTTGCCTGTGAATGGGCAGGGCTGGAGTGAGGTTTCTTAATTTAGAGGTCCGCGCAAAAACTGTTGAGGAGTCTGTTATCAAACTGCTTGGCGTTGTCGCTTACAATGATATGTGGTATTCCAAAGCAGCAGACTAGACTCTTCCATATGAAATCCTTTATCTTTTGGTTTGTGATTCTGGTTAGGGATTCAGCTTCTACCCATTTGGTGAAGTAGTCTATGGCTATAACTACGAATTTGTATTAGCCTCGGCTTACTGGGAGGGGACCCAGGATATCGATCCCCCATATGGAGAAAGGTCATGGGCTCTGGATGGTGGTGAGCTCCTCAAGTGGTTGTCTGGACACAGTCACGAAGCGTTGGCATTTGTCACACTTCCTGACAAAATCTCTAGAATCCCTGATCATGATGGGCCAATAGTATCCCTGTTTGACTGCTTTATGGCCAATGCATGCCCTCCTGAATAATTTCCACATACTCTCTCATGTATCTCTCTCATGGCATAGTCAGCTTCTTCGGGGGTGAGACAATGGAGCAGTAGGAGGGAATGACTTTTCTTATATAGGGTGTTTTGTAGGATAACATACCTGGATGATCTCATCCTCAGTTTTTGAGCTTCCATTGGGTTGTCTAGGAGACATCCCTCTTTCAGGTAGGCTCGGATGGGAGTCATCTAGTTGGATTCCGATGAGGTGCAATGGACATCACCCTCCTCTGTCTTGGGGGTGCTAGGCTCATACTGATGACCTGTTCGTGCCGGGCCCATAAGTAGATTGGCAGAGGCGAACTTAGCGAGGGCATCGGCTATGGCGTTCTCCTCTTGAGGCACATGATGGATATGGAAGAAGGCAAATTTTGTGAGTAAAGCTTGTACCATTAAGAGGTACTCCTGCATCCTTTCTTACTTTGCTTCAAAATCTCCCCTCACCTGATTTACTATGAGTTGAGAGTCACTGTAGGCCATAAGGTTGAGGGCCTCCATCTCCAGTGCTAGTCTCAAGCCTGATATAAGGGCCTCGTACTCAGCCTGNATTGTAGGCCGTAAGGTTGAGAGCCTCCATCTCCAGTGCTAGTCTCAAGCCTGATATAAGGGCCTCGTACTCAGCCTGATTATTGGACATGACAAAGTAGAGAGAGATGGTGTACTTCAATGGAGTACCATGAGGGCTGATCAGTACTAGCCCAGCTCCCCCACCCTCATTGGTGGAGGACCCATCTACATAAAGATTTCAAAAGGGTGTAGTAGGTGATGAAGAGGGAATCGACCTTGTAAGCGACACTGGAATCGAAGAGGTTAGTGGCAACAGAGTACTAGGTGACTCCTGGTAAGAGAGGTGCAAGGCAGGAGGAGGGGACAACACCCTGGGCAAGATGAGCAGCGTCTAGGTCATGTTGGGCGATGCCCTGCTCATAGTGGGGGGTGCCTTGAGCTGCTCAGTCCGTTGTTGCTCCTCCGAGTTGTCATGTTCTCCTGGTTAAGTCTTCTGGAAGGTGGAATTGGTGTGCACTGAACAGGTGGGTGTAGAGTCGTCTGGTGCTCCCTCCGGGGACTCTTGTGATGATGTAGACTCCGCTACAAAATCTGTGAGTAATTGTGCTTTAATGGCTGATCATGACTAATAATGCATTTCGAACTCACTCAACTCAATGGCCCACTTGAGCAGTCGACCGTATACATCGGGCTTTCCCAATATTCTTTTGAGTGGTTGGTTTGTGACCACCACGATGGTGTGGCTCTAAAAGTAATGGCGTGGGCGCCTTGTAGTAGTGACAAGGGCGAGGGTCAACTTCTCCAATTCTGAGTACCTTACCTCTGCCCCTCGATATGCTCTGCTTACGTAGTATATGGGCTTCTGGATGCCTCCATCCTTTCTAATGAGGATAGAGCTGACAGCAGAAGGCGAGGAGGAGAGGTAAAGGTAGAGGACTTCACTTGGTATAGCATGGGAGAGAAGTGACGGTGTAGTGAGGTAGGCCTTTAGCTTCTGGAAGGTATCCTCAGCGTCTGGGCCCCACTGGAAAGACCTGCAGAGGATCTTAAAAAAGGTGAGACATTTATCTGCGGACTTAGAAACGAACCTGTTAAGGGCAGCTATTCTCCCGTTGAGACATTGGACCTCTTTGGTTGAGGCAGGGGACCTCATCTCCAAGACAGCTATGATTTTATCCGGGTTTGCCTCGATTCCTTTCTTGTGGACCATGAAGCCCAAGAATTTACCCGAGCTAACTCCAAAGGCACACTTTTCAGGATTCAACTTCATTATATAGGCTCTCAATACATCGAAGGTCTCCTATAGGTGCGTTACATGGTCCGCTGTAGCTACGCTTTTCACCAGCATGTCGTCTAAATAAACCTCCATAGTCTCCCTAATCTGGGCCTCGAACATCTTGTTGACGAGGCACTGGTATGTGGCGTCAGCATTCTTAAGCCCGAAATGCATCACCCTGAAGTAGTAAGTGCCTCTAGGGTGATGAATGAGGTCTTCTCCTGGTCCAGGGGAAACATGCTGATCTGGTTGTACCCGAAGTAGGTGTCTAGAAAATTTAAGAGCTCGTGACCAGCAGTGGCATCAATGAGTATGTCGATGCGTAGGAGAGGGTAGCTGTCCTTGGGACAGGCTTTGTTGAGCTCTGTGAAGTCCACGCAGAGGCGCCACTTCCCATTGGCCTTTGTCACCATTACCACATTGGATAGCCAGTCTGGGTAGGCTACCTCCCTTACTGACCCATTCATGGGCAGCTTATCTACCTCTTTCTCCATGGCTTGCCCCCTCTCAATGCTCACACTCTTCAACTTCTGGCGGACAGGCTTATATCTGGGGTCAACATTGAGTCGGTAGGAGGCCACCTCAGGGTAGATACCCTCCAAATTTTTGTGGGACCAGTTGAAGACATATGTGTTCTGCATGAGAAAGTCTATTAAGGTAGATGCCAGCTTCTGGGAGAGTAAGGAACCTATTTAGACCTTCCTCTCTGGAAGGTTGTCGTTGAGCATCACAAGCTGAAGTTCTTCTGCGGGCTCACCCCTTTCCAAGGTGCTGTCATCCCTGGGGTCAAGTACTTCGACTTGGAGAGTCTCGTGCGGTCTCTTAGCCCTCATAGAGGCCACATAACACTCTCTGGCTGAGACTTGATCTCCTCTTATCTCCCCAACTCCGTTGGAAGTTAGGAAATTGAGGATAAGGTGGTAAGTTGTGGGTACTGCCCTTAAGGCATTGAGGGCTAGGAGTCCAAGAATTACATTGTAAGCAGAAGGGCAATCAAGTACAAGAAAATTTACCATTATAGTCGAGCTTCTAGGAGCAGTCCCTGCTGTGACAGGCTGGGTGATGGATCCTAAGGGCTGGACTCTCTATCTCGAGAAACCAACCAAGGGAGTGTTGACTGGCTGTAGTCTCTCTCTGCCAAGGTGAAGGCTGTCATTGACAGTGGCGAACAGAATGTTGGCTGAGCTGCTGCTGTCCACCAAGACCCTCCTGACCTGGTAGTTGGCCACCATCAAGGTCAAGACCAAAGGGTCATAATGTGGGACCTGGACTCCTTCGAGGTCTCTGGCTGAGAAGGTGATGACCTCCTCTTCTCTGTGTCGAGATGTCTTCAGCTGGCAAAAGTCATGAGACTACGCTTGTCTAGCTCTACGGGCGTGCACCTTTCTGGCAGAGTTGAAGTCACCTCCTCCTCCTAACCCTCCGGCGATAGTGTGAATCTCACCGAGGGGCTACTGGCACTCTTTATCTTCGCGTGGAGGGGTTGGTCCTCGACCAATGACATATTGTCTCAGCTGGTCGCGCTTAATAAGCTCCTTGATCTGCTTCTTTAACTGGAAGTAGTCGTCCGTGTCATGTTCATAGTCGCGGTGGAAGCGACAGTACTTACTGGGATTCCGACGCTTCGGGTCAGACTTCATCTTCCCAGGCCAACGGATCGCGGGGGTCGTCCTAAATCTGGAAGAGAATGTACTCCACTGAGGCATTGAGTGGAGTGAATGGCTGTTAGTCTCTTGGTGGTAACGGTCCGAGGCGGTCTTTCACGGAGACTCTCTCGGCTTTTTTTCTCTTGTTCTTAATCTCCCTTCTGTCTTCTCGGCTGTCTTTCCTTTTCTTCCCTCCTTGAGAGAACTCACCACGACAGGCCTTGGTGACATCCTCAACATTCATATATTTTTGCGCCCTAGACAGCAGCTCTAGCATGCTGGAGGGTGGCTTCTTGAGGACTAAGAACATGAAGTTGGAGGTGCGAAAGCCAGCAATAAAGGCAGCCAGAGCTACCTTATCATCTGGCTCCTCCACTTGGAGGATCTCCTTATTGAAGCGGGCAAGGTAGTCTCTGAGACTTTCTTCCCTATCCTGCTTGATTATGAGCAGGTGGGTCACTGGTTTCTGATGTCGGTGTCCCCAAATGAAGTGGGAGACGAAGGACCTATTGAGCTCGGCGAAGGAGCGGATGGAGGAGGGCCGGAGCTTGGAGAACCACTGGCGAGCAGACCCCTTCAAGGTGGAAGGGAAGGCTCTACACATTATCTCCTTAGGCACATTGTGGAGTTGCATGAGGGATTTGTAGGTATCCAGATGGTCTAGGGGGTCCTTGATGCCATCGAAGATCTCGATGGTGGGCATCTTAAACTTCGAGGGTAGAGGGTAGTTAAGGATATCAACAATGAAAGGGGTATCAGTGCGCCTTACCAAGTAGTCCACGATTTTAGGCGCTTGTGCTTTGATGGCGTTGAGGGCATCACCGAGTTGGTTTTGTACCTCTCTGATCTTCTCGTCTCACTGGTTAGGGACATCCTCCATTGGGTGGTGGTATTGGATTTCATGTTCTCCATATTGACTTTCTCTATCTTCTTTCTCCTGCACAGGTTTATGAGGATGGGGCGTTCGTGGACTCCCAGCGCGCTGGGGAGGGACTGGGCGAGGGGCACCCTGGCGTGGTCCTGGAGTGTTCTAGCGAGGGGTCCCATGGTGTGAGGCTGCGTGGCACCCAGAAAGGATAGGCAGTTGCTCCTCTCCTGATGGGGGGAGTGGGACTCCTCCTGCGAAAGGGGCGATGCCTCCTTGGGAGAGCATGAGTTGGATGATTTGTTGGTTCTGGCTCACCAGCAGTTGCATGGGCGTTGGCCTTTGGCTTGAACTTCTTTTTACTCCTTCTTAACTTGTGAGCAGGTTCAATTCCTTTTAGGCTTCAGTAATTGGGACTTCTTTTGATGGGTTGACCCAGCTTTGATTTGGACTTTCCTTTAAACTTGCTCGATTTATTTTTATTGGGCTTGACCCAATAAAATTCGGACTCATCACAACTCAAAATATTTTGATTTTAATTTTAATATACCGCCTACCCCAAATCCATCATGCACCTTAATCTAGTGACAAGTTCACTTCCACAAGAATGAAAGGGCTTCAGCACAGGATTTGCTCACAAAATGTCCCCATTAGAATTAGTTTTGTTCTCATTTTAAAGAGACTAATTCACCAAGTTAAACCCGCAATGTATCAAATAATATTTTAAACATTATTCTCTTAAATTTGAATTATCATAACACTTGGGCTACAAATTTAATTTTGTCCCGATAATAAGAGCGTCAATTGAGTCGCTTTGTGTTATGTTTGAATTTGTGTTGTGTTCCTATAAAACCCTGTAAACTATGAATTGAAAATTGCATGATTAGTAAAACTCTTTTTCTCACAACCAAATCCACTGGACATGGGTCTCAAACAAAGTAAAACTCTATTTGATTTAAACCCTAGCAAAGCTAAATTCTACCCTGATTCAATCGTTACACATGTTAATTGGTTATGTGGGTTCGTATCGTGTCAATAGATAAGATGGACCTCGCTAACTAATATCATGGCCATGCCCTCTATAATCTAACCACAATTTCCATAAAATCTTCTCAAATTTGAATCAGTCTTCAACTATCTCGACGCTGAGGGCTAAAAGATGAATTAAAATAGGTTAGGGGTGGAGCAGCTTCTGACTGGCAAAAGAAAGTTTAGTTTTTAACAAACCAACTTAATTACACTATGTGGTTCAAAAAAAAACTTAATTACACTCTTCGGAAATAGATCTGATTTGTTATTTTTAACAAAATGTGAAAAATGAAATCTATTGATATTTATAAATGTGGAAGTTTAATTCCAACAGGTTGAAATAGATATAATTCTTTGACAGACCTAGTCTTATTATCTTTTTAAAATGTGTGTAAGTCTATACGTATATGATTTTTGAGTAAAAAAAAAAAAAATTAATATGGGCCAAGTGTAAGCTTGGTCTAAAGTCCATGGATAGTATTAGTAATAAATTGAGTGAATAAAAGGGTCTCGAAACTGAGTAAGTTGTGTGCGGGATTAGAAATACAACTTGGGATTAAGTTTGGATTATCCATTCATGTTATCTCACCAGTATATGCAACTCACAGTGTATTTGTGTTAATTTTTTCATCTATAAGTTATGTTGCAGATCCTACTAAATTTAGCATTTTCTCTATTCGTCACTTGAAATCTATCTGTTTATAAGTTATGGATTAGACACTTACATATATATCAAAAGAAATATGGAATAGATTAGTCATACTATCTATTGAAAATAATATATTGGTAAAACTAGAATTTAAGGACTTTAATTAATAAATTTTCATTTTAAACGGCAAAAAGAATAATTTTTAAATAATTTATATTTATATTTATAGTATTTATAATTAAATTAAGTTTTAAAAATACCCTATTTAAAATTTTGGAAGAATTACACTCAAACCCCCATAAGTTTTGTCACTTAATCATTCAGATACCTTGACATTTAAAATATTACACACAGACCCCCTTAGGTTCATACGCGGGTAACGTTTAGAACCCTTATTTCAATGTTCGTTAGTATATCCGTTAGTAAATTACACTTGGACTCTCTAAAGTTTGTAAGCGTATAATACTTAAACTTCTTAAATTTAAAATTTTATACTTAAACAAAAAATACTCCAATCAAATATAGAATATCAAATATTTTAAATTTTACAACAAAAATTCATGTTTTATATATCATTTGTTGAAATAAAATTAAAAAAAAATTATTTTTTTCTTAAAAATCATAATTAGTATACAATTTATCTATTGGAATAAAACTAAAAAATTAAAGACGGGATCTGGTCATTCGTAATAGAACATGAATTTTACAACCAAAATTCATATTCCATTATATCATTTATTGAAATAAATCAAAAATAAATATCTAATTCTTTCTTAAAAATCATAATTAGTATGCAATTATATTATCTATTGAAATAAAAAAAAAAAAATTAAACAATGGTCAAACTGTAATAGACACGATATCTTCTCGCTTTAATGGGGGTAATTCGGTAGTTAATTTGGTTATTTTAATAACCAAATTAAATTTTAATAAATAGTATAATTGTATGTTAATTATAATTTTTTAAGAAAAAATAAATTTTTATTTTTGATTTTATTTCAATAAATATCATAATATAACATAAATTTTGGTTGTAAAATTAAAAATATTTAATATTCTATTTTTAATTAGAGTATTTTTGGTTTAAGTATAACATTTTAAATGTGAGGGTCTAAGTATTACACGTCGACAAACTTTAGGGGACCTGTGTGTAATTTATTAACGGATATACTAACAAATATTAACGACAGAGGTCTAAGTATCACGCACGTATAAATTTTAGGGGGTCTATGTGTAATATTTTAAATTTTAGGTGTTCTAAATAATTAAGTGACAAACTTTAGAAAATTTCGATGTAATTCTCCCTAAAATTTTTGTTTAGGGCCCCAACTTCTAATGAGCCAACCCTCACAATACAATGAATGTTTGATTCTGAGTCAATATGAAACTCAATCCAAATAACTGTGGGAGAATATGAAAACCTTGATAGTTGATAGGAAAAGTGAGATCGGGTTTACATTTGAGGAGGTAAAGTGTAATTTGTGCAATCCAATAGGAGCTCCACTGCGCTTTTGGCAATCAAGAATTGGGTAAATTACCTTTGACTTCCTCAACTATGATCTTTTTGTCATCTTGTCCTTTGAACTGTTAAATTTTCAGTAATGCTACACTGACTAAATTTTGAGAGTAAATTTAGAGCCCAATTAATATGACAACTGACTTGGACTTTTTTATTTGATGTCATGTCATTTGAGTCCCAATAAAAACTCAAAATAATATGTTGTTACATCATTTGGACTCTAAATTTAGTTCTAAAATTTTATCAGCGTAGCATTACTATTAAATTTTTCATATTGTCCTTTAACTATTTTGATTATTTCACATTACTTCAAATGCAAATATCCATTATCTTTTTGGATGGAAGTTGTTGACGTGTCGAAGTAAAGTGAAAAATATTTCATTGTTTGGGGGATAAATAAAATAACTTTTCATTAAATGTATAATGGGCGTTCATAATTAGGGCAATGTGAAAGTAATCATGTAATTGAAGGTATAATTGTAACGTTACAAAATTCACCCAAGAAGGTATTACTATCTATACAACATCCAACCATTAGTATGGATGGCAATGGCGGGGAAGGGGCAAAAGGAATAGTCTTCATCCCTGTACCTGCTTCAAAAATATTCGTCCACCCCAATTAGCAGGGGAAATTTTAATCTTTTTCCCCGCCCAACTGATAAATTTTGATCTTCGTCCCCGCTACTATCCCCATCCATAACAATTAATTTCTATGATTTTAAAAAAAATTAAAAAATAATAATAAAACCTCATAAATTGTTCTGCAAGAAGAATAAAACCTCATTATATAACAAATAGATAAAAAAAAAAAAGTAAATTTTTTTTTTGGAAAGAGAAGAGTGCGTGGGTGGATGGAGTTTGTGATAATATATATATATATAAGTGGGTGTGAGGGTGGGTAGAGTTTGTGTCTTTGTGATATTATATATATGTATTATATATATATCACGAGTTTAGCGGGGCAGGGCGAGGATGAGTTTCAGTATATCCCTGTACGAGATTATATGAGTATTTTCATATACGTCCACTGTACAATACGTATGATTCATTCCCTATGTAAATGGGACGGGTCTGGACGAATACCCATTTTCCCCCATTCCACTGTCATCCCTAACTATGAGAGCATAGCAAAGTTCCATTAAATAAATAAAACAATTCATCATCCAATATCTAACTAGATAAATCTTCAAATAAAACATAAATAAATCTTTAGGTTGCATCCAAAACCAGAATACTAGTCTTCCAACCAACTAATAAAAGAAATATTCCAAAATATTGTCCAATAGCTGAACTTCAAAAATTTAAACTAGAAAGGCACTCTCTAAGTCTCAATGTCCACTTCCACATCTTGATATGTTGCCACCTCAAAGTCAACCTATAAAATAGCATATACGATTTTTGAGATAAATAGTGACATTTAATAATGATCTCAAGTTTACGGTATAAAACATTAAAGTTCATAATATGATAGAATCATTCACAAAACCAAATCTTAAAACATAATATCTCATGTACACAGGTAGACTACTATGAATTTATACACCGAACCTATCTCGTCTATCCACAAACACAAACCATTTCAAATTAATCCATGTAAGGCCACTTACAACTCTTTAGGAGGGGCATGTATCAATGTATCATCATTGACGTTTCCTTTTTTAGGAATAATATACTAGCCCCCAACCTCGAATCTACGTGGACAAATAGATTGGCCCTCGCAAGAAATCAAACGCCCTAAGACCCTGTTTGGTTTATTTTTTGGGAGGGTTTTGGATTGGCTTGTTCAAACCCGGGTTTGACCCAAAGATGAGATTCAAAATTCAATGTTGTTCATACCCATATTTGATATACACAGGGATATATGATTATTATGATAATATATTTGTGTATAAATAACTATTTTGTCTCTTAACCAATTTGTATATATGGAGTATAAAAGATATATGGAGGTATAAATGTCATTTGTATATTAAACCCTTTAATCCATATATGAAACCCCCCTGGGTTTCATGAAATCCAAGTATGTGGGTTTCATGATCGGGGCATCCAATGGGCTGGGTTTCCAAACCTTAGGCTAAACATGGGTTACCAAACATGGGTTTAAGGGGTTTATTCCCCAACCCACAATCCAAACCCCTCCCAAACCCGCATACCAAACAGTCCCTAAGAGTGTTAAGCAACCACNACCGGGGCATCCAACGGGCTGGGTTTCCAAACCTTAGGCTAAACATGGATTACCAAACATGGGTTTAAGGGGTTTATTCCCCAACCCACAATCCAAACCCCTCCCAAACCCGCATACCAAACAGTCCCTAAGAGTGTTAAGCAACCACCAAACCCCTAAAGGTAGAAAAATTCTAACACTCTATGATACACATTCGAGTGCAACCTATGTTTATCCCACTCACCCATACAAGCAATAATAACAACACTTTTTCACAAAAACCACATATACCAAATTCTNACAGTCCCTAAGAGTGTTAAGCAACCACCAAACCCCTAAAGGTAGAAAAATTATAACACTCTATGATACACATTCGAGTGCAACCTATGTTTATCCCACTCACCCATACAAGCAATAATAACAACACTTTTTCACAAAAACCACATATACCAAATTCTATAGTTCCACAATTCTCAAATAGAAGAATGATAGAAGCAAAACATGCAAGAGATCGTAAAAACAAGAATTCAGGTTCACAATATTCAAGATCTAAGGTTTTTAATCAAGAACCTTCAATTTTGGATGTAAAATATGTATTTGGATGTAAATCATGTGTTTATTCAAGAATTAAAATATATATTTAAAAAGGAATGTAAAAACATTGTAGATCTATCATCTATATGGAATATGAATCAAGCACTAGGTTTTTAAATCAGTAACGAATAGATCTTAGAAGAAAATCATGTATTTTGTTCAAGAAATGAATCATAGATTCAAACGAATATAAAAAAATTGTATATCAATTATTTATATCATAATAAGATGAAAAATTTATATTATATAACCCTAATCATTAATGAATGAATCTAAAAAAGAACTCTTACCTTAATTACTTATATCTTGGTTTTAACGTATTTTGCTTTGATTACCACGTGTTAATATTTCAAAATTCAACTCGTTCTTTTTCTTTTTCTTCTCCTCAAACTTTTCTAGGCTTCTTGAGATTGAAAAATAGGTATACACACTAGTGCTTTAAATCACGACCCTAATGTACTTATAGGCTAATAATTATAAAATTTTCATTTGGACGTGGGTGATAGTCTTCTCCTAACTTTCATATCGATTTTGACCTTGTTAGTGTCTAATTCGCGAAATTTTGTGAAACAAATTTTTGTAGCTCTTGAAGTCTAATTTTTATTGATAAAAACATCAGCTCAATTGAAAATCGGGGAAAAATGTATAACCAAAATATTAAGATAATGNGTTCTTGAAGTTTAATTTTTATTGATAAAAACATCAGCTCAATTGAAAATCGGGGAAAAAATGTATAACCAAAATATTAAGATAATGTCAAATTCCTTTATACCCAAATCATTTCCAAAATAAGTTTTAACTCTGAAATACTTCTAAACTTCTACTATACCACATATAACCTCTCCTAAGGTTTGACCTAAAAATATTTATAAAATTACTTAGCCACCATTCTTAAGCTTAAACATCTTTAAAACTCAATTTACCTCGGAAGTCAATACGCTTGAAACTCAAACTTCATAATCAATCTTTCAACAATAATTCTATTCATCTTAGTAGAATTCTTAAGATAATATTATCTTTATTTAATTTTAATATGAGGTCTTAAAATAATATAAAAAACATTATTGTTAAGAAGGTAAAATAAAAAAGTTATACTTGAAGGGTTAGAGTGTAATTTACTCTTATAAATTTGAAACTCATTCCAATGCAATGCAATTTTCTACAAAAGGATGTTCAAAAATAAAAAAATAATCATTTTCTACAAAAGGGTTTGATATTAAGTAATATATATATTCTCCCTTATTTCCCTCAACTCAACATAGGGTTCTTTCTCAATTTATCCTGGTCAATGCTCAAACAAAACAAAATATGAATAAAAAAATATATTATACCAATTACCAAGTTTGTATCCTATCATAATAATTTTAGATGAGTAACAACTGAGTTAGGCTAAAATTATAGTTTAATGGTATTTGAAAACTTGAAATTGATCCAAATAAGTTAAGACCAATTCTAGCTTTTTTAGACTCACCCAAATCGATCCCTTTTAATTTGTAATTTGATCATGTAAAATTATAATTTGACCTAATCAGGCAACAAATTTTTGAGAGGAAAAAAAAATAGAGAGAGAATGGCAAGTTGCTTCCCTTACAAGCTGCCACATCAACATGCCTAAAACTCAAAATTTAGGGTACTTCTACTTTGCCTTCTCCTCTCTGTCACAAAGCCACTTCTGTTTTCTGAGGTTTTTCCCAAACCCATGCCCTTAGAAATCTTATTTCCATAACCCAGTCAGTTTTAAACATAATTCCCAAACCCAGTCGTTTTTTGAAAACGTCATTTGGAATGACGCCTCCACGTGATAAAACGTAATTCTCAATAACGATTTGAACTTTGAATTTTTTGACTCAAAACGTCATTAGAAATGACGTATTTAAACTTGTCATTTGTAATGACGTTTTATAAAATAAATTATCAGATGGTTGTTAACGGGTATTAAAAAAAATTGGAGGTACAAAAACGTCATTTGTAATGACGTTTTTAAATACATCAAATTTTTTAAAACAATAATCCCTCCTCTCTGTCGCAACTCTCGCTCTCTCAGATCACTCCCTATGTCGCAAGTGTCTGTGTTAGATCACTCTCTTTGTCGCATCTCTATCTCAGATCACTCTCTATCGATCAGATCCTCAGAAAGTCGATTAGATCGAATTCCCACAAGCTCCATCAAATCCCCTCTCTCGCTCAGATCCCTCGTGCTGGTCGTCTACCATCCGGTCACAGCCCCCATCTTCTCCGACGAGGAAGCCAAGTGTGACAAAGAGGAACACTTCGGCAGTCCCCTCTCTCTCCATTTCTCCGGTGGTGCTCTCTCTGGTGGTGCTCTAATTTTAGGGTAAATGATACCTTGCACTGTAAAAAGATTTTTTCATTTTTAATTTACATTGTAATACCGTCAACTTTCATATTGCATGCTCAGTCAAACAAAAAGGTAGCAATGTGTTCTGAATAATGAAAATTGAGTGCAAACTTACTTATTGAAAATGCTTAAAGTTGAGCATTATACAAAAATTTATATATAGAAATATATAAATATGACAAACACAGTAAAACATTTTGTGTTTTGGAATCGATATTTTGAATAATTAAATTGTTTAGCATAACGCAGTTTGGCTCTTGTGTTATTAGGATCTCCCTAGGACTAGATTTCATCACTGTTTCTTGGTGGGCATGCACTTGAATAATTTAGCACTCGTTTGAATCGATATAGTATGATGATGTAGAATTGAGAACCTAATGCTCCAGAAGATGTAGGATGATGATGTAGAATCGAAAACCTAATGCCCTGTTATTTATTTAATTATTTTTTGTGATTGAAATGTAGTGTAAGGAACAATTTTACTTATTTGTGTCCCTCCATGACCTTGTTGGTCCACCGATGACAACAATGAACAATTGTACTGATGAGGATGGGCAGATTGAAAATTTCCTTTGAAAATCAAATGTGTTAGCAAGTTGTGAAGGCAATGCAATTCTAGTCTTTTCAAGGCCTAATATAAATTTCCATGGTAATTTTCTTCTATGCTTTTAGTTTGACTTGCCATTGATTTGCAAACTGCCTTTAGGCACGGGTTATTACTAGTATCTTATATTATTTGTTGGAGTAGGGTGTCATCGTCTTTATTGGTTGTTATTGTTCTTGCCATTGATTTGGGTTGGATTGAACCAATTACGAGTTTACATTCTACTGAAACATGTGTTGTTATCTAGTGGACTTTATGTTAGCCTAGTTGTATCTTTCAAAGTGTACCTAGGATCACAATCCTTACAAGCAAAGCGATTGTCATCATATAGAAGAGGTTTAACNAGGTACAAAAACGTCATTTGTAATGACGTTTTTAAATACATCAAATTTTTTAAAACAATAATCCCTCCTCTCTGTCGCAACTCTCGCTCTCTCAGATCACTCCCTATGTCGCAAGTGTCTGTGTTAGATCACTCTCTTTGTCGCATCTCTATCTCAGATCACTCTCTATCGATCAGATCCTCAGAAAGTCGATTAGATCGAATTCCCACAAGCTCCATCAAATCCCCTCTCTCGCTCAGATCCCTCGTGCTGGTCGTCTGTCATCCGGTCACAGCCCCCATCTTCTCCGACGAGGAAGCCAAGTGTGACAAAGAGGAACACTTCGGCAGTCCTCTCTCTCTCCATTTCTCCAGTGGTGCTCTCTCTGGTGGTGCTCTAATTTTACTGTAAATGATACCTTGCACTGTAAAAAGATTTTTTCATTTTTAATTTACATTGTAATACCATCAACTTTCATATTGCATGCTCAGTCAAACAAAAAGGTAGCAATGTGTTCTGAATAATGAAAATTGAGTGCAAACTTCTTATTGAAAATGCTTAAAGTTGAGCATTATACAAAAATTTATATATAGAAATATATAAATATGACAAACACAGTAAAACATTTTGTGTTTTGGAATCGATATTTTGAATAATTAAATTGTTTAGCATAACGCAGTTTGGCTCTTGTGTTATTAGGACCTCCCTAGGACTAGATTCCATCACTGTTTCTTGGTGGGCATGCACTTGAATAATTTAGCACTCGTTTGAATCGATATAGTATGATGATGTAGAATCGAGAACCTAATGCTCCAGAAGATGTAGGATGATGATGTAGAATCGAAAACCTAATGCCCTGTTATTTATTTAATTATTTTTTGTGATTGAAATGTAGTGTAAGGAACAATTTTACTTATTTGTGTCCCTNCAGCTCTACTATAGGAACAAAGTAGAAAAAGATTGAAGTATTCCCCTAACTCTTCAAATGATGTAGCTAAAGCTTCATCTGTAGTCAATTGTGAGTCAACACTTCCAGCCCCGCGAATATTCATTGTCTTATCTTGAAACTTGAATTCAATTTTGCCTTGACCACAATCAGAACTTATTTCCTTGTTCTTGGCATTTGCTTGAAGTGACTGATAAGATTCTTCAATTCTATTGTGGTCTGTGGAGTAGATTGAGTACGAGTAAAGTTGCACTTCCTTTAATCACGGCTATTATTACATAATTTACTGAGCTGATATAATTTTTTGCACTTGCAACTCAATTATGTTGGGAATAAGAGTAATTGGTTGTCTCGCAAATGACATCTAATATTTTTCTGTGATGTTTATATTGTAGAATTGTTA
The DNA here is from genome assembly GCA_963454935.2 of Ilex paraguariensis. Lineage (NCBI taxonomy): Eukaryota > Viridiplantae > Streptophyta > Magnoliopsida > Aquifoliales > Aquifoliaceae > Ilex > Ilex paraguariensis. The sequence continues at coordinate 164,987 of CAUOFW020006614.1, read as the reverse complement.
TGAATAGCTGGCAGACGTGCTTCTGTGATGGTTTATTGGGGTGGTACCATATTCAACAACCATGATATTTTGCGATACGATAATGGTTTTAAGCGTGTGATCAAGGTTGCACCCCACACAACTCACTCGTCTTTGGTGGATAGGTTGCATGATGTGACGGGAATAGATAGGAATAAATACAACCTTAAACTTATCTATAGGTTTCTTACTGCATTGGGAACTAATCTTTTTACATAAATTCCAGTAGAAGTTGTTGACAATGATGGTGTGGAGACAATGGTGGATGTTGTATTTGACAATCAAGGTGTTAACAAAGTGGATTTGTATGTGAGTGAAGAGGTTAGGGCAGATGACTTTGGTGGATGTAATGAAGGTTGGCCTGATAGTGGTTCATACGTTACCATGCTCAGCCAACAACCATATATCCCAGTGCTTGACCCTTCAGTCATGGTAGACAATTATTACACCCCTTTAACAATAAAGTGTATGAAAGAATTCAATCGATATAAACATGCACAGGCAAAAACAGGGTCTAGTAATGTTCCTGAATGTGCATCCCAACAAGACTACAATGCTACACTCCATAACGAGGGGATGAAAATGATTGCAGTTACCCAGATACCAGAGCCAGCGGACCCTGTTCATTCACTTGTAGTGCATCAGATTGATAATAATACATTTGAAGGAATGTATGCTTCTGACCGGAATGATTACTACAAAGAAGAAGAGTTGCCAGAAGATTTATTAAGTGATGACTCTAATGATGATGATAACGACAGTGAAGGTAATTCTGTTGAGGATGATGGTGAGGTTCCCATGCATGAACCAGAGTCGACATTTTTCTCAAATGTTGAATCGGAAAACCAGAATGCAGTTGACAACTTGTGCATTTTTAATGGAATTAAAACATGGGATCCTACAAGACCAGAACTGGCTAAGGGTATGGTGTTCAAGACTAAAAAAGAGTTGGAGATGACAGTTAAATTATATTCAATTAAGATGCACCAATAATATGTTGTTGTTGATACAAATAAAACGCGTTAAGTGTTGAGGTGCAAGATGTATGCACAATGTGGATGCAAATGGAGGCTACGGGCAATGTTAAAGGCGAAGCATGAAATGTTTGAGATCATAAAATATCAGGCACCTCACACTTGTTTCTACCCAAGGTTGAATTAGGACCACTGTCAGCTTGATGCAGGTTTTATTTCTCAATGGATTGAGGGTGTGGTTCGTGCCACACCTGATGTAACAATGTCTGTCATCATTGAAATGGTGAAAAAAGAGTATCATTATTTGATAACGTACAAAAAGGCGTGAAATGCAAAGAATAAGGCTATAGCCAAGGTTTTCGGTGACTNTGGTAGACAATTATTACACCCCTTTAACAATAAAGTGTATGAAAGAATTCAATCGATATAAACATGCACAGGCAAAAACAGGGTCTAGTAATGTTCCTGAATGTGCATCCCAACAAGACTACAATGCTACACTCCATAACGAGGGGATGAAAATGATTGCAGTTACCCAGATACCAGAGCCAGCGGACCCTGTTCATTCACTTGTAGTGCATCAGATTGATAATAATACATTTGAAGGAATGTATGCTTCTGACCGGAATGATTACTACAAAGAAGANGGCACATTTGTATATGGCAAGTATAAGTATAAGCTTCTTATTGCTACTGGGATTGATGCTCAGAAGAAGATTTTTCCTCTAGCATTTGCCTTTGTTCATGAGGAGACTAGTGAAAGCTGGGGTTGGTTCCAATATCATCTACGCCACTCTATTGTGCCGAATAGAGCTGGTATATGCTTAATCTCAACGATTAAGAGACCAAATTCTGGGTGGAATGAGCCATATGCCTATCATCGTTTCTGTCTTAGGCATGTACAAAGCAATTTCAACACACATTACAACAACACGTATTTGAAAGGTCAAGTGTGGAAAGCTGGGGCAACACATCAGATTTGCAAGTTTAATTTGGTAATGCAAGAAATTAAAAGTATAAATCCTAATGCATGGAAGTAGTTAGCCAATATTCTAGCATAACAGTGGACACTTGCCCATGATGGTGGTCGACGATATGGAATAACTACAACTAATGTTTCTAAGGTGTTCAATGGTGCATTGAAAGGTGCTAGGATGCTTCCCATAACTGCATGTGTTAAATTCATATTTTATCGGCTTACAAAATACTTTTGTGAACGTCGTGAACATGCACAACGCTGCATAAAGGATGGTATGGAGTACTTACCTAAAAAAATTGAATTTATGCGACCCAACTAGGTAAAAGCAGGAATGTATACTGTTACACTATTTCACATGCGACGTGAAGTTATAGAGGTGGTTAGTATTGACGGTAATACACATGTTGTTTGAATTGATGGCCAGACATGCAGTTGTGGAAAATTTATAATTTATAAAATGTGTTGTTCTCATGTTATGGCTGCATGCTTGCATTTCCATGTTAGTTCTTGGAATTTAATCGATCCAATATATACCATCCATGCACTTGAATCCACTTGGGCACCTGATCTTCATCCTCTGCACCATCAAAATTATTGGGATGCTACCGATGGCCCTACATTATGCCCTGATAGGTCGTTGCGTCGAGGCGTTAGAGGATGTCCACAAACATCACGTATACAAAATGAAATGAATTTTTTGAGAGAAGGGTACAAGAAGAATCATTGTAGTATTTGTTTGCAAGCAGGACACGATCGCCGAACATGTCCAGCGAAGAACCAATCAGCTTCTTCAATGGGTCATCCACTATAAATCTTAGTTATGCACTCTAATGTTGTATGTAAGTTGTATTGCATTATTTATTGTTCGAGCGCATTTTTCATCATTTGATATTTGTTAACGTTGTTATTAATATATGTTAACTAATTTTGTGTATATTTTATGTTGATGTAGGTTGTAGACATGGATCGTGATCCCCGTTCATTACTACAGTCAGGTCTCGATAATGCATCTGTTCTATCCTTACAGGGTGAGCATCGGATGACTNATATGGATCATGATCCCCGTTCATTACTACAGTCAGGTCTCGATAATGCATCTGTTCTATCCTTACAGGGTGAGCATCGGATGACTGCTATTTGGGAGGACATTGAGTTACCCCCGTTACATTGTAGACGATTAGAGGCTCCTCTGCGTCAAGTTACCATCACAGACGATTGGGTTATTCAGCATCTACACACGGCTGGATTTTATGGAGCATATCGACTTAGATACATTCAGCTTGACTGGCATCTTATTACTACACTTGTAGAGCGATGGCGCGTCGAGACACACACATTTCATTTGTCAGTTGGTGAGGCCACCATCACACTTCAGGATACAACTGTACTACTTGGCTTTCTGATTGATGGCATGCCTGTATGTGGTGTAGACACAATTCGCAATGCACAGAAGTGGAGTGACATGTGCACTGAGTTGCTCGAATTCACACCAGTAGATGAAGTGATAGATAAGTCGACTCTACGACTTAGTGCACTAGTCGAGCATTTGGCCCACGGAAATTTCAACTGATGCGACGGAGCATTTTATAGCATTTTACACCTGATCGTACATCCTTTTGTTAATTGGGGGATTTTTTTTTAGTGACAAGTCGTCTAGTCAGGTGAAGCTTATGTTCCTAACATTGCTCAGAGACTTACATGCGGCCGACACTTATAGTTGGGGCAGTGCGGCACTATCATGATTATATCGAGAGATGTGTATCACTACTAAGTGGGACACGAAGGATATTAACGGTCCACTTATTCTGCTTCAGGTAATTACTTGCATTGTTCCCTTAGTTGCTTAGTTTTATGTTCTTCTTACTATGCATATGTCAAATAAATGTATTGTGTATGTAGTTGTGGGCTTGGGAGCATCTGGTACACATTGTTCCACAGCGTGTGCTACCACGACAGCGGATCGTCCATGGTGCAGCGGTGCCTAGTGGGCCTGGTGCAGCGGTAGATGGAGTCGATGTTGAGTTGGGTGCTGCAGATGACGTAGTTGATGCACACGGTGTACATGATGGTCCACTTGGTTGTAGGTCTGTACTAAACATACAATAGCACATAATTAAATATTTTACGTATTATTATGTATTTAAAAACTTGTTGAAATGTATAGATGAAATGTCTCATTTTTGGAGCAACACACTCCTACCCATGTACTACGTCACTATTGGGACCAGCTGGACCAGATGCGCGAGAATCAAGTATATCAGCTTGACCATATCTGATTGTGAACTCAGATGTTCGTTGTTAAAGTTTGTTAGTTTGTTAGGTTGATAGCATTGAATTTACGTGTTAAGTGAATGTTGAGATGATGGGATGTTGATTTTTATTTGTTTATCCATGTCATTGAGTTGGGTGTGTTCTATACAAGTTGAAAAAATTTGGAAATGTCCAATTTTTAAAGGAAACTTTGTCCAATTTTTTAAAAAAATACATTTAGATTACTTAATAAATTTATCACAATTTGTATTGCAGATGATATGGGAGCCATATACACCTGATGTATTAGGTGTCCTGCCAGATTATTGCCTTATTGGGCAAGATATTTGGCGCACACGAGCCCCATTGATTTGCTTCGATGTCGTTGAGTGGCATTTTCTAGATCGAGTTACTCGACAGTTTGGCTTGATTCAGCACATACCACAGCCATGCGATACCAGCCGGACCTTGCATACTGTCAACCGTCGAGGTAGATCTGGTCGGGACTAGTCTATAGTGCATCAAATCTACACGGAGATGTGCGTCCATCGTAGAAATACTGTTGTTACCGGAGATTTTAGTACTACACTGATGGATTCGATCGACGCATACATGCAATGGTATCATCACATCACACGGCGTCTTGTTGGTCCACCTGTTGCTAGGCCAACTGTCGGATTTCAGCCTGTTGGGAGCATCATAGAGCTTCTGGTAAGATGTTAAATGTTGTTATATTCAATTTGCAGAACAAATGTCACTAATTGTTTAATACATTTACTAAATTGTTGAAATTTTTTCTTGTAAGAAGATACACTTACACGGATATATCACATTGCACGTGGTACATATGAGGGCAGCCCAGACTTGACACGTTGCATGGACACTATTGGGCACATTACTAATATGAGCTCCTCATGTTTGACAGCTCTCCGGGAGCATCGACGACTGGCCGCATCTTCAGATTTGGCAGATGATGTATCGTCTACATCTGCACAGCCACCTCCTCATCTTTACCACGATGGGACCATTCCATTATTTCCACCATCAGCATCGGCACAAGCTCATGCATCGTCCCCGACAGCAGCGCCGACACCAACAGCAGTGCTGGCACATGAGCCGACACCGACACTAGCAATGGTAGTTGACCCACCATGAGGATTGGCACTGGCTGATGCACCGACTCCCACACATGGGCCTACATCGACATTGCCACCGACATCGGCATTTCCATCTGTACTTGAGCATACACTCACACCTGCAGCGGCACATGCATCTACCCCTGCACCCGGACCAGCACATGCACCAGCATCGGCACCGGCAACGACATGTACACCGACACTGACACTAGCATGTACACCGACACATGCACCGACACCGACACTAGCATGTACATCGACACCGACCCCAACATTTATCCCGACGACGACTCCGACACCGACATCTATAATTGAGCATACACCGACACTTGCACTAGCATCGGCATCTACCCCGACATCGACTGTAGTTACTTTGAGACCTACCTCATCTGGACAGCCGCCCGTATCAGATCAATTGTTACGTGAGGAGGGAGTGACACAGGAGCCTACAGTTGTAGGTGTAGGCCTTGTGCGAGCCGGGCCGCAGGTTAGAGGTGGACGACAAGGTCGGGGACGAGGGTGAAGGAGAGGGCGTGCACAGCATGCACATCATCACAATGATGTAGGTGTGTCACAGATGACACAGGTTGTACCCCAGGATGATGAGCAGGAGGTTCGCAGACAATTGAAGTGACGTAGGCGATCATCTGCGTGTGGGACATGATGTTCATGTATTTGTTGGCCTTTTTTTTTCTACACTGTACAAATATTATCTTTTGTACATAAATTGTCAATTACACAATCATGTGTTGTTATAGTTTTCTTCAAGCAAATAACATTCAATACTCTAAAAACATATATGTTGAATATAATAACATAAATTATTAAAATTTAGATGGACATTATAAACTGGAGTAGTACACCATATTTCATAGAAACAAAATATAGAAACACAATAGATAAACATATTACAAACACAAGTACGGCGACGAAAGTGTAAATATTATAACACAAGATTTTCATGACACTTTTTCATGTGTCTTCATCTTCGTCAGACAGGTAATGATCAGAAATACATCCATCTTCACCACTTAATTGGTAGCTTAAAATTATTTCTTGCATCCTCCCTTCTGCAGCACGGTCGCTTGCAATACGACGTAGATTGTACCGATTGCAACGGATTGTCATTCGATTGTTCTCAACTCGAATGCGAAACAATGCTCGCTCTAATTTTTGAGGAGTGTTAATAGGCATACCAATGGCAACCTGTCAAGGCCTTCTTATGTTAGAAGAACGTAAATTTAAACTTAGATTTTCTCTTTCCGTCAAGCGATATTGTCATTCCGCCATCATTGTGTTCGTAGATATTACTGAATAGCATAACTGAGGATTTGTTAGGTAAAAGAACTCATCTTATAAAGCCCAATGATAGCCCAGAGTTTCAAATAGGGTTCTCGGACTAAAATTCATCGTTAGAGATGAATTTTGTACATTGAACATTTCACATGAGTTCATACTTATAGACAATTTATTTATGAGCTTATGCGAATGACATTACAACATTATGTAGTCACAATCACGGACTACACAATAATATGTAGTCACAATCACACAAACTGACATTTAACTAGTGTTTAGTCACAATAACCTAGTGTGTTATCACAACGACTATGAATGATGTAATTGCCAGTCATTGTAACTTTTTTATATTCAACAGCACTAATGTGTTGTCACATTCCACATCCTATAACTACTACAGTAGTTACTAGCCACGAACCCTAATACTGTTAAACGTATCACGGGTCGTGAATCACTATGATGCAAGATGAATTAGGGTCTATTAAAAATCAATGGACTACATTTCTCAGTGTGTTGTCACAGTCCCTTTCGTACCATTGTCTGTTTCTGCTGACATATACTATTGTGTAGTCACTTTTTTTACTATTTGACCATCACTCAAACATAAANAATCATTTTTGTACCATTGTCTGTTTCTGCTAACATATACTATTGTGTAGCCACGCGTATTGCACGAGTATTTTTTTACTATTTGACCATCAACTCAAACATAAAGGTGACTAAACACTACTGCACTGCTACTGACAATTTACTTGTGTAGTCACACAGACTGACATTTAACCACAATGGCTGACAATGATGCAATTGTCAGTCATTATAACTTTTTATATTCAGCAGCACTAATGTGTTGTCACATTCCACATCCTGTGACTACACAGTAGTTACTAGCCACGCACCCTAATACTGTTAAACGTATCACGGGTCGTGAATCACTATAATGCAAGATGAATTAGGGTCTATTAAAAATCAATGGACTACATTTCTCAGTGTGTTGTCACAGTCATTTTCATACCATTGTCTGTTTCTGCTATCATATACTATTGTGTAGCCACGCGTATTGTACAAGTATTTTTTTACTATTTGACCATCAACTCAAACATAAAGGTGACTAAACACTACTGCACTGCTACTGACAATTTACTTGTGTAGTCACACAGACTGACATTTAACCGCAATGGCTGACAATGATGCAATTGTCAGTCATTATAACTTTTTATATTCAGCAGCACTAATGTGTTGTCACATTCCACATCCTGTGACTACACAGTAGTTACTAGCCACGCACCCTAATACTGTTAAACGTATCACGGGTCATGAATCACTATAACGCAAGATGAATTAGGGTCTATTATACCAATCACTTTCGTATTATTGTCTGTTTCTGCTGACATATAATACTGTGTATTCACGCGTACTGCACAAGTATAAAACCATAATATATGGTGGGTCATATAACATGTATTGCACATTATGTCTACTTCAAGAGCACGAGCAGGTGATACCACCCGTAAACATGAACCAGTATGGTTATTACAAGAGCGAGATGATAATTNATGTATTGCACATTATGTCTACTTCAAGAGCACGAGCAGGTGATACCACCCGTAAACATGAACCAATATGGTTATTACAAGAGCGAGATGATAATTGCAAGAGTGAGAGATTTTTCGATCCAAATGAGTATTATGCCGGACTCCGTCGAGAGTGGATTTTTCATGCTAATGAATCTCAGTCATTATGCACAGATCTAAGAGAATTTGGTATACCGGTGCCACATAGACTTTCACTTGCCATACCCCGAAAGAATAGAGTCAACTATGAAACAACAGTTAGACGTGTATGAAAGGAAAATAATAGGATAATGTTGCATAAGTGCCGATATTATATGCTCCAAATAGCATCTGACATGGTGACAACTGCATTTGGCAGGAAGATAACAATTATTGAACGATGTAATGTATTGTCTAATGAACAATACCTATCAGATGAGTATATGTCTGATGAAAATTAACAAATATAATTTGTGTCCACCTTATTAAGTATATGATGTTAATGTCTACGTCCTATTTTCTTTAATTAATATTGTTGTTTTATCAGTTTATTTAGTGTGTTGTCATATCTCAACTTTTTCATTGTCACATCCTATC